>CABEEJ010002583.1:65090-79132 GCA_901482245.1 Timema douglasi | reverse complement strand
ATTATTATTATTAGCACCACGTCTTACTACCCGTTCGGGTTATACGCACTTACGCTAATGTGTAATGGTAGGGTGATTGTGAGATGAAATGGAGGACCTACAGTTTAACGTGGAATCCGAACCACGGTGGAGGCCTGGCATTCCCCACATTCACAAGATGTCTTGTCAGAGGTGAAGGAGGGGTTTGGTAATCAGATAAATCTGTGCCGGGACCGAGGATTGAACCCCGGCCGCCAGCACAGAAGTCTGACAACTTACCCCTAGACCGCCAGGTCACCTACTAACTTCTTCTTACTCCCCCAATACCATCAAGTCATCAGCAAACATCATGGTTTTCATTCTTTACTCAGTAGGTTTTCCTGCAAATTTATTCATGACCATTTCCATTACTATTACAAATAGTAGTGGTGAGAGGTCACTAACCCCCTTCACTACATTTGAAATCACTCCGCTCTCCAACTATCCATATTAACACAACTCATGTTATCCTCATGCATGCTTTTTCTCTCATTACAACAGCTCTTTCCACTTGGGCCTCCTCCATCACTTTCCAAACTTTATTTTAATCCACACTATTATATGCCTTATCAACATCCATAAATGCCATTGCCAAGTTGTTCCCAACTTCTTTCCACTTTTCAACTTCTTTCCACTATCTGTCATATGGCAAAGATCAAATCTATTGTAGAACTCTGTTTCCTAAATCCATGCTGTTTCTCTCTATACATTCCTGTAATATTATTTATTATTCTCTTTTCCAAAATCTTCTCATAGATTTTTATACGGTGGCACATCAGCGTTAACATTCTTTAATTTCTACACCTCTTCCTGTCTCCTTTCTTAATTACAACTCCCTTTTCTAGTCTTCCGGTACCTTGTTCTACTTCCAAATCACTCCTATTAACCTGAATAACCATAGTATACTTGCTTCTCCTGCAGCGCTTATTATTTCCACAGCAATTTCGTCCACACCTGGTGCTTTTCCTGGTTTCATCCTCTTTAATGCTCCCTTCATCTCTTTCCATGAGGGACTCATTTCCTCCTCTTCTACTATTTCTTCCTGCTTCTCTGTTCCACTCTCATCCCTTTCCTTTACTGGCTTTGACATTTTCTCAAACTATCTCATCCAGAGTTCCTTTTATTCCTTTCTTGTCTTCAATATTCTTCCTTCTTCATCCATCACTCTAACTTCTTGTCTTTTCTCTCTCCACCTATTTCTTACTTGGCTGTATAACACCTTCTTACTTCCTTCTACGTACCATTCCAGCAATTCTATCCATTTTTGCATCCAATCTTTCCTGGCTTCCTGTACCACAAAATTGCAAGTTATTGAATTAGCCGTACTATAGGTTTGTCTACTACTTCATCAAGCAAAATAAAAAGGCAAAAGACGTTGTTAAAAACAAAGCAACTGTAGAAAAATCTAAACTTATTTTCATTCAAGTAAAAACTCGTCTGCAAATCAATGACATAAAATGATCTCGTCAGAAAAAAAATTGGCACTAGTATAAATTACAAAATCTCTCTGATGGTCTCACCTTTCTAGAGCACATTAAATAGTATTGACTTATTTCTAAAATCATTTAAGTTTTCCCCACAAATGTTGGGGGAGTATATTTTTAAAATTGATAAAAGTGGATTTCTAAGCAACCTAACACATAGTATTACAAAGAAGATTGCATAGTTCTAAGGAAGGTCTCAGAATGGCCTAATTCCATAAATTATTTCTTGATTGTGGGAATAAAAGCATGTATCACCAGTGGTTTTGCTATCGTGGGGGAGAAGATTGAGGAATGAGGGGGGATTATGTTAATGTTTTAAATATGTTTTGCCATGACAATTTGGTTTGGATTACTATATTTATGTGACATTTTTGTTCTGATGTTTGAGAAAGTAAATTATTTGCAAACCTACTGTATTTAATTATGTGTACACTCAATATCGCTTCAGTGGCCAAATGATCTAAGGCATAGCTCACGTGTTAGACTGGCCTACTGAAAACCAGGAGATCGAGGTTTAACTCCCAGTCGGGTATACTGAGGGTGATTTTCCTCAATGGTTTTCCAATCTCCCTCCAAACAAATGCAGATAGATTACCTCTAAAATGCTTCCATCCTCATCCCTAACCAATTAGAGTAATAACCATATATGTGTATAACCTTAACATATGCTGTCAATTACTCTAGTTCCATGTCATTAGTTCTTTTCGGCAGTGCGACTCACATGATTTGGCTTTAATGCAATAGCCCAATGCATATAGCCACATTTTCCCAAATATCTCCTATCAATGTCATTGTGTATATCTAGTTATGAATTTATCCTTACATTATTATATTCCAAACATCTTACTCAAATAACAATTAGAACTATACTGTTGATGACATGTAGATCAACGTTTGAATCCTGGTCGAGTGTACAAAGGATGATTTATCCTAAATATTATTTCACTCTAACTTCACACAAATGTGGGTACAATTCCTTTAAATTCAATCTTACACATTCCTGGCTCACTAGCGTAGTTAGGACTAGTCTCAGATCCAATTAATAGTTGAGTCAACGAAGCTATTAGGAAGTTAAAGAACCATATATCTCCAGATTTAGATCCAATTCCAGCAGAGTCAATAAAGAGAGATGGTAAAAAACTAGTACCTAATAGAAATTTATTAACTGCTGGGGTCCACATGGAATCACGAGGTATTACTGCAAGAACGCAAGGAAGGTATTATAATAGCCATTTTCAAAAGGGGAGATAAAACAGAGTATAATGATTAGAGAGGTATCTCAATACTACCAACATACTATAACATTTATCTAACATAATTTTAATGAGATTTACACCATATGCTGAGGAAATAGTTGGGGAACATCAGTGTGGATTTTGACAGATAAGATTTTTACTATTCGGCAAATATTAGAAAAAAGTGAGAATAAGCTCTCTGGTTAAATTATATCAAGGAGGGGGAATTTTACCTGTAATTTGCCAGTTCCACGACTATTGATGTGGCTGATGTTTACCAATGTTCTAAATTGACTGTATAAAAATCCATACAGATAATCAAGATATAAAGGGAATTAATAATTTACAAAAGATTTGTTTGGTTATTAGCGAATAAAAACGTTTTACAGAGATTTTTATCACTACATTTATAAATTATATATTTATTCATATTTACACCCTAAAAACTAGAGATATGAGGGTTTGATTAAGCTCTTAACCGAAATATAATATTTATACTTGTTTTTCAGATATTTAAACTTTCTCAATTTTAATATACACTTCAATTTACTCATGACATGACCAATTTTATGTTATACATTCCATAGCTGGCTACTACTACTTCCTTAGGAAGATGCTATAATGGCATCGAAATATCAAAGTGTGTATAAACATGTATTAGTGTTTTTACTTTTATTTGTGCTCTACCATTTTTCTAATATTCTATCATTTTATTTATTACCAAGAGCTGGCATTGGAAAACAAGTGTTAAAGAAACCTCAATACATTTTACACTACACAATTAATTTGGAAGAAACTTAAAGTAAATTACCATAATGAATAGACAAAAGGCAATTCGTTCAATACACATATCTATTATAAACTTGTTATTAATAAGTGAAGTTTGGCCACTAGCTTTGAATAAAGTAGTGCTGTAATTGTTCCATGGTACCATAAAATTATGAACAATTATTTATTATAAACACATATACAAAATAAAAATAAAACAAAATTAGCCCTTAAATAAATTATTAGTATCCTATATTTTGATCGGTAATTCGAAAAGAAAAAAAAAATTAAATTCATAGCCTCACACAAGTATTTTATGGTTATATCAATATTGTTCAATTTTTAATTTTTTTATTTTGGTTTTCCATAATAGGTTGACAATCTTTATAGTTTAAATGTTATTAGTATAAGATATATATAATATAGAATATAAATATGGATGAAATTATTAATTCATAAATAGTGATAGGTCCTATATAATGAAATGGATAGAATATAAGTTAGTACCTATGGAAAGAGGGCTTTATGCTTTATGCCAATAAGTAAAACCAATCAGTTTGAGTCACGATGCCAGAAAGAATGTGTGACATGATGCTAGAGGAATGAGCATTTCATGAGGTAGTAAAGGTAAACATGATAAATTATCGTAGATACAAAGATTTTCTATTATCTCAGGCAATATATAAAAATCTAAGATAAATACAATAAACCAAACCAAACTGGCATGAAAAAACAGATTCGCAACCAAATACCATAGCATAGACAACATTATTGCAATACCATTGGTGTCACATGCTTTCATTCTCACAGTAAATATGTTATTAGGTCGTTCTCAAAATCAGGACTTGCTCGGAGATATGTAATCTTCTTTTCAATACTGTTAGATAAGTTGCTTGGAAATACATATTCTGGTGGTGACTAAATTACTATTGACAAGTATATGGTATGGACTAAGTATCCATAAATGAAAAGTTGTAGTCTTATCTTGATTGATTACACAATAGTAATATCCTATAAGCTACACCATAATGGAACCAAGCAAGGTAACCTCGCTAATTTTCAGGGTAAATGAAAGGAAACATTGCATTTTAACAAGTGATGCACTAACAAGCACAATTAGGCACTAAAAATTTAATGTACCTCATGTTTAAAAGTAACGTGAATTACATCTTATTGTAACGGAATCTATTCCATGGTTTTAGTGAATAGGCTTTAATTAAAAGTGCTATTACAATAATTAATTAATTATATTTTCTTTAAAGACTTCCCCTAAATTTAAGAGTGTACTGTATAACTCTAAGTATAGGACAAAACTTAATAGCTCAGTAAGGGAAAATTAGCACATTAAGCCAAAGGTTCTGAATTTAATTTTCATGCTCAGATGTAATTTTTTAACATATATTTAGATTCCATTTAAAGTTGGACTAGTTTTAATTTCAAATTTCTGCCAAAAAAATCTAATTATGTGTCTTTTATAATGAATATAAATTTTTAGTAAGCATCATATTCTAGCAAGTAGTAATAATACTAACTACTCTTGGTGCTAAAATAAAATAAACTGTGGGGTTTATATAGTTTAAATATATGTTCCAAGAAGATTGATTGCAATATTATATTGTATGCAAAGTTTTCCTACTTTATATGTATTTAAATTGTTAAAAATATATATTCTACTTTCAAGTAGCCAATTGATGTTTTAAGTATATGTATATTATAGTCTACTTGATTTTTTGCTTGATAAACACCATAATTTATAAAATAATTTTAGTCATAGTGATAATAGCAGTATATTTAATTTTTAAACATTTTATCTATATAGTAGCTTTTGTGACTACTCCCTTTTCTACCCCCTATATATATTTGTCAGGATGTCTGGAATGAGAAGTATTAAGAGTGGTCTTCATGAGTATTAGTCTATTGATTACAGTGAAGGAATGGATTATTGTAAATTCTGGCTGAGTGTGTCAGTGTCTGAGCGATGAGTCACAACCATTTTCTCCGTGTTAACTAACCTAGGCCACTGAAACTACTTCTATTTATAGGTTAACAGTCTTGCTCAAAGAAGCAGCCGCACAGTCCCACACTATCTTGAGATTTACATAGCCTTCCAGTAGATCAACTAACTACAACACGGGTCATGTGGTACACAACAAGAGGGATTATAACTACAGCACAGCAGTTTTCACAGCCAAAGTCTGATTTTCATGGGAAGCCTGATATTTGAAAACTGGAAGTTCATGTGTCCACAATGACAGAAATAAAGATATTATAATTATTTTATTTGCAGTCTTAGTCCATTTAATGAGTTATTCAAAGATAGATTACACACTAATGCATGAGAAAGTATTAATGAAATCATTTGATAACCATTAGATTAAATTTATAATCAATAAATCAAATAAGACATATTTCTAGGATTTCAAATTATAGTGAATTTCAATCAAGGTTGTCAGTTGAAAGTGGGCTTTCTATAAAAATTCAGGATTTAGGTTGCCTTGCTCAGCCTTAAGAATCTTCTACGATCTATGTGACTATTCTGTCGTTAAATGTTCAGATTACAGTCACATAATACCTCTCTCAAACCTCCAGTTTACAATGACCCAAACAAATTGATACAACTCATGTTGATAAAATAAACACTAGGTAAATTGAGGATGTTACACTATAGGTATAAGTTTTGACATGATATTTACTATTTATTATAAAAAAATTTGTTCAACATGCAAACAATACCTGGAATTTCTTTTCCACCACAGTAACAGTCAGGTAGAAGACAAACATCTTTGCGGCACTTAGCAGCAGTTTTATCAACCTGAGGAGTTGGATAGACTGGATCGGGCCTGTTAAATTAAAAAGGGATTTATTATAACTTAGACATTTCAGTTTTAAGTTAATAGTATAGATTCATGTTTCTTTTAGTTAGTGCCTTTCTTTGGTATTAATTCATTTTAAAGTAGCTTTTATGGAACAATTTAATTCTATAGTAAAAGGAATTAATGAGGAACCATTTTTTGTTTTAATAGGATGTAAATTAAATTTATTATTGCTTTTATGTTTCTTTTATTTGTTTTGAAATATTTGTTTTAAAAGTTTTCAAACAAGAATGCTTGCATTGATGAACACGTTAGTTATTTTTTCGCTAAAATTTGCACTTTAATTGATATTACATATTTTTCTGAAATGTTGTACATGTGTTAGGTTGGTTCAAAGTTTGTCTATGAACAATGGTAATATCATTAATAGTTTATTATAAATAATAATTAATACAATGCTAGTAAATAATAAATACAGTGTAATTTTATCAGAATAGGGTCCTAAGATACTATGTTCTCTCCACAAAGTGGAAACACTATACTTGCCAGGACTTAATAGTCATACTATACACCCAGGCGAGGTTATATTTTGAGTAGCATGTAGAATGTAGCCTCTGGATGATTGGTCTAAAAAGGATCGACTCAAGATAAGAGATTTAACAAGCTTTGCATACTCTGTCAACATACACCCTGATAACACACTACAACATTGCATTGAATAAATAATATACTTAACAACAGGGTCCACTGGCACAGCCAGGATNTGGTGGGGGGGGGGGGGGGGGGGGGGGGGGGGGGGGGTGTAGTTTCACTGACCAACCAAGCGGGGTACAATGGTTTTTCCCGTGGGACAATTCAAAAATTTAATTACTCAGAATACAAATGCATCAAAAGAAATACACTAATATCCAAAATAATTTAAAATCTATAAAAATGGTCACAATTCTCTAATTATTATGACTATTAAGTTTTTATGAACATGTACAAACATTCAAGTCTCAATAAATTATGTTCTGAAAATTTGATTTATAGAATTATTTTATGAGCTAGAATCTGAAAACTCAAATAACCAACTTGCACTAACTCATAACTCACAAAATCACTTTTGTAATTATTCAATTTAGTCTTATGTTAATTTTGCTTGGCTTCATAGAAAGTTCATTGAGAACTTCATCCTCCCCATGTGGAAAAAATCATATTTGGCCAGAATTGGTCCATATCTGGGTCAGATTTGAGCCAGATCTGGGGAATATCTAGCATTCCCAGATCTGACCAATTCCACTCCTGGGCCAGATCTGGCATTTTTCCACATGGGTCTGTAACTGACAACTCTGGATGTATGTACATGAAGCCCATTAAGTTTGTCTTCATTTGTAGAGTTCCTCATGTATGATTTCAACAGCTTTAGGGCCGAGAAAGAGGTAGGTGGGTAGGAAAGTATGGGGGGAGGGGGGGTTCAACCCCCAAACCCCCCTCCTCTTGGCTGCGCCAGTGACAGGGTCATATAATTAGCTTGGAATGATATGTTTTTGAATTATTTTAGTGTTTGGCTTTGATTAATTTTTTAACTGTTATCTACAAAAATACATATTTAAATATTAATGGAGCCTGCTATTGTTTTCTGGGCTATAAATTTTGACATAACAAATTAAAATATAAAGTTTAATTTTATAATAATGGAAGTGATAAAAATAAAGAAAAAGGAAAAATAAACTAATAAGTGTAAATTTAATGAAGAAAGCCCACTCACCAGTGGCATTTATTCAATGGAAGCAAGGGAATAACGATAATGAGAGGAAAAAAAAGCTTAAACAAATTATTATAATTAGAAATGTCTCCAACAAGTACACTGAGTTGAGGTGAGAGCTCTTCTTTCTTTGAGCAAGCAGTTCTTTCTCAGACTGACCGGCCAGCGAGCTGGTCTTGCTTGCTCTTTATTCCTTCAATCATTTGTTCCCGGGTCTGTCCGGCCCTCATCGAGGAACAGGAAGCAGCGTTTCCCTAGGTGAATATTGGCTCAGTTTACTTTCATGATGGTGACCTGGCGGTCTAGGGGTAAGGTGTCAGACTTCTGTGCTGGGGGTCCGGGGTTCAATCCTCGGTCCCGGCACAGATTTATCTGATTACCAAACCCTTCCTTCACCTCTGACAAGACATCTTGTGAATGTGTGTAATGCCAGGCCTCCACCGTGGTTCGGATTCCACGTTAAACTGTAGGTCCTCCATTTCATCTCACAGTCACCCTACCATTACACATTAGCGTAAGTGCGTATAACCCGAACGGGTAGTAAGACGCGGTGCTAATAATAATAATATTAATAATAATAATAATACTTTCATGATTGATGTATAATCGTACCCAATATACTGATGAAATCTTATTTTTAGTTTGTTTTAACCAATATTTATGGTTTCTAGATATAATTATGGTCACTCTATTACAAAATAACGTATTAATCACCAATTCAAAGTAAACTTAGTTTTATTTCACGGAATATTGACACTTGTTTGATCCTCCCAGAGAAGGGGTTTGTTTCTTTACATACAGTAGTAGAATGATGAGTGTGTCAACAAGTGTAGCAGTGGAAGCTGCTGATTATTCATAAGTCATATTTGGAAGTGTAGTTTTTCATCCTGGCTTTTGACAAAAAAATAGCAAATAATTGAAACAGGCAAACCCACTCTCATCTTTAGGCAATTTCTCTCTCTCTCTCTATATATATATATATATGTTTGTGTGTTTGTTGTATTATGTCATATATATATATGTGTGTGTGTGTGTTTGTTGTATTATGTCTCACTGTTTATTACAATGTACCACCATTTATTATTGTATTTAATTTTATTTAATATCTAGAACATATCTGGTACACACAGTCACTACATGTTATAAAAAAACATTACAAAAACCAAAGATATCTTACCAGGATCCGCAACCTATGTTAAGATACAATTACATGAGCACTAGTCATGTCACAAATCATATCACATCTTACAAAATAAACAAATAAGACCATATATAGTAATCTGTACTAAGTGGTCTAATTAATGTCATAATCATGATACCGTACTAGAAGACGTGCAACTCTTTTGCTCCTTTGGATTATTCTAGGATGTTTATCAATTTCAGTCAGCTCTGAATTTCCCAGTGAACATGATGTTTCTGTTGTTAATACACTTGACTTCATATCAGGTTTCTGAATAATGCATATGGAAACTGTTTTGCCTCACTTTATTTCCATTTTCTTTCTTTACCTCGTATGACCTAGGTTCAGTTAATTTTTTTAAAACTCTTGCCGGCTCCCAGATCTTACCTCCCCTAATGACAATGCTGTAACCTTTTTTCAAAATCATCTTGTCCTTTTGTATATCTGTTATAGTAGTGTTCATATAACTTCCTTTTATTTTCTGCTTTTTCTTTTTCTCTAGAATAGTCCATTTTTTCAGGCTGTAGCAAATTTTTCCTGATTAATAGCTTTGATTGAAATCTTCTATTGCTAAGCAACTGCGATGGTGTTTTGTCAGATCCTGTTATGGGCGTGTTTCTGTATTCCAATAAGGCCATTTGTAGGTCATCACATTTTTTTAGTACGTTTTTAGCTATATGCACAGCACACTCCACCGGGCCATTTGACATTGGGTAGTAGGGGATGGAATTCACAATCTTAAAATTCCACTCTTCTGCAAATTTCTTACACCCCATTGAATTAAATGCCATGTTATTACAAGTTACCTCTATAGGAATGCCATCAGTCGAAAAGACTTTTAAGGCACTATTAGATGTCTTCGATTCCAACAGAATGACCTCCAACCATTTTGAAAATCAACCAATAACAACAAGAAAATCTTGCTCGGCAAACTCTAAAATGTCACTTGCAACTTTTTGAAATGGGACATTTGATATTACCTCCACGATATCTTTCACACCTTACACAACTTTTGACCAAATTTTCTATGTCCTCATTAATTTGCGGCCAGTACAATATTTGTTTTGCCCTTTGTTGTTGATTACTTTCATGCAGTTGATTTAGCATCTTTTGTCAAAGGGTTTTGGGCACAGTTACTCGAACCTTGAGAAATACTAGATCAGTGACTATCCATATCATTCCTGTTTTTAAAACATGTTTTAACCTCATCTGTGACTTTAGTCATATCCTTTTGCCAACCTATTTAGTCTCACCAACTCTTGATATTTCTCACTTTCCACTCTAAATTCAGATAGTCTTGTTTCTGTTATATTAATGGTATGCACAAATTCAGTGATAAACTTTTCATTACTCGAAACTTGTTTCACAAAATTTCTTGAGAGTAAATCAGCAATCAACATTTCCTTACCAGGCTTGTTACACACATTTAGATCATACTTAAGTAACTTCACTTTAATTCTTTGCAAGCGTGGAGATTTCACTTCAGCCATACCCTTTTTTATTATTGACTCAATATGTTTTTATCAGAATGAACTGTAACCTATCTGCAATTTATGTTAAGATACAATGACATGAGCGATAGTATTGTCACAGATCATATCAGTATATATATCAAGGCTGTAGCCAATCAATAATTTCAGGGGCGGTTTGGCGGGCACATCCCTCGATTGCCGGAGGCTAGAAACAATTCTAAATGATTAACACCTCTAGAATCTATCCAAAGTGTTTTTTATGGCAACATAGCCCCCTAAATGCCAAAGTCTAGGAAAAATTATAAATATTAAACACCTCTAGAAGCTCTCTGAAGTGATTTTTATGGTAACACAGCCCCCTAATTTGTACTTTTACCTTAATTTTGATATTGTTTGAACCATAAATAAAGCCAGATATATTTCCTTATTAAATTTTGGCGGTGGGGGGTTTGAACCCCCAAAACCCTCCCAGCTACAGTCTTGAGATATATATATATATATATATACACACACACACACACACACAAAACTTTGCTGTTTCAATAATCAATTTTATTAAAGTGTTTAGTAATCAGGGTATTGGGTTAGTGGAAAATTATAAACTGATAGTTGACCTTTGTATTTACTAACGCTAATGGCATGTAGAATAAATCTGTATTCAGTAATATTAATAATATATGCAAAACTATTAAAGGTCAAACTCATTTGCAGGCCACAGCCCAAGAGAAAGTTTCGACAATTGTAAATTGACTATTGTTGTTATTGTTGTTTTTATAATTATTATTATTATTTAAATATATATATATAAAAACAAGGAAGGACCACTGTGAGCTTCCTATTAAACTGGCGTCCATTAGACCCCCTTTATTGCAGCCTCATTTCTTCCTTTTGTTCAGAATTGACCACACGCCACACTCCAATGCCACCCACCTAAGGCAAGAGGAAAAATGTGGAAAGAATCCAATGTCTTCTATTGTATATTCCGTTCACGATAGGTTTTTACCTGGATGACAGTTCGAAAATCATATGTTTAGGTTTTGGGTTGCCAACACTTGTAAAAGATCACAGTTTTGTTATAAATGTAAAGATCCTTAATTATCTGTTGTATATTACATTTAAAATAACATGAACTTAAGTTTTCTCATACTATTTCATTTTTTTAAATAATTTCTTTTTATCCAACTCGAAACAATATTTTAAACATAATTAAAAGTACTTATTTTTCATTTTGGAACGTGATTGATTATGTTTAATATAGTGCACACATCAATACCTTTTAATGCAGTCATCGTATTTACTTGGAAAAGAGAACATTCTTGTTGTTTTTTTTACATATAATAAATGATTTTATGATTATTTTATCGTATTTTGAAATATTTAACTGAATAAAATACTTTCATCAACTGCGTGTCTGTATCATTGTAAAAAACTTGTTTACCGTTATTATCAATCATATGGTTTAGATTTGTCGGTCGCCATTTTGAAGCTATGTTCGTTAGAAGTTTTTGTGAAATTGGTATTAATATTTTTTTAAGACGAATAAAACTATAAACAAACTTTGTGTCCGACCTCAAATAAATATATAAATAATATTGGCCTAAATTACTGTGGTTAACTATCACATTAATATATTACCATCTGTTTTCATTACAGTCATCCAAAGTGATAGATGTCAACTGTTGGCGTAGTGATATATTAGGGATTACTTCTAGTAACCTTTCGAGCTGTCATCCAGGTAAACTTAGCTCGTGAATGACTTATAGAAGTAGTCATAGAAGAAAGGAAGAAGATGTCACCTTTGTGCATTGGATTCATACCACATTTTTTCCTCTTTTCTTAAGTGGGCTTTCATAATTAAACTTACAAGTATTAGTTTATTTTTCCTTTTTCTCTATTTTTATCAATTTCCATTATTATAAAATTATTTAAAATGATAGAATAGTAGGAAAATATTAGAGCACATAGCATTGAAATATTGAAATGTGTGTAAATATGTGTTAGTGTTTTTACTTTTATTTGTGCTCCATTATTTTCCCACTATTCTATCATTTTATTTATTACCAATTGTTTTTGCTCAGTGCACTTAACTTCATACATATACTATTATTTAGCTATTGGGCCACCACATTTTTAACCAATATCGAGTTTGGGAAATAATAAAATTATGCAGAAATAAAAGTATCCAAGGCATTAAATATTAGCTAAATAAAAACTCTATTTTTACCTCCTAGGTGGATATTTGTAGACATCAACAAATTCTGCTGCTTTGGAAACAATAGCAGTGGATGGTTTAAGGGTTGGACGAGACCTGGGAACACATAAAAATTAAGTTTAAAGTAAAATTATGAAATTTTGGACATGTGAATAAGTGATTAGAAATCTTTGCAGCTTTGTTAGTTGGAGGAAAAAATAAAATGTAGTCACAACTCACAGCTTAAAAGTGCTAACTATAAACATTTTTCTTTGAAATTGTTAATACAACATAGTATTAGTAAAGTGATTATGATACACATTTGCCTTGTAATAATTTACTAGAAAAACATTAAAACTAGACAACAATGGGTAATATGAATATAATTGGACTAATTCAGGGATGGGGAATCTTCAGTCTTTTGAAGTGATTGGTGCAGCCTTTTCACATATTTATCTTCAGTGTTTATAAATAATACAATATCAAACTTTGTGTATTTTATTTAACTAAAATATACAATCGTTATTTTTAAATCATAATGTTAAAAAATTAATCACTTTTATTGAGCTATCTATGGCTAACAAACTATCATATTTTGGCAAAATTTACTGTACATGAAGTGTGCGGCCCTACGAGGAATTCATGAAGAAACATCCTTCCAATGCCGATATGTTCCCCATACCTGCTGGACTAGACTGACATTAATAATATTATTTATTTTGTGAAAAGCAAACCAAAGATCAAGAGCGTTTCTGTATTTCACAATATTCTTGCACTCAATTATAACACATACTTTTCCATACATGTTTAATATTCCATCTTGCATTAGTTTATCATTAGCACTAACATAAATACTTTAATATGAATTAATCAACCTATCTTTCATAAGCAAGTTTCACAATATGATGTCATTCAGCCAGTTCTGTAGTCGATGTGTTGCAAACAAATCTCCAATTGCCTAGTATTATAATTCTATTGTATTTGCTATTGGTTTATTTTTATTAAATTCCCTTCTTGATACTTGTTATGATTCCGTACATTTAGTTTACTGATATAAGCACTGGAACTTGTAGGGGCATGGGTAAATATCCCTCTGTTATCTTGTAAAGTAGGGCAAAGTGGGGAGGGGGGGGG
>CABEEJ010002583.1:54053-65021 GCA_901482245.1 Timema douglasi | reverse complement strand
GGGGGGGGGGAGTTTAGGAAAAATTGTTCAACCATTTCTTGACACTTTTGCTTGTGTTAGTAGTGATATTAGCCTTAAGGCAAGTGTACTTAGAGTTCAACTTTCAAAAGGAATTACATGTGTTTTGGAATAAAACTAAGCCAAATGATTTTTACTTTATTGCTATCTTCAAGGTAAAGAAATTAATGTTATCGTCAAAAAAAATTGAACATGAGATTTTGGTGAATGTCAAAAATTCATGATCACCCCCAATCCGAAAAAGTGTTTTTTGCAATGCTGTTTGTCTGTACCTCGGGCTAGAGCCTAAGCTATTTTACTGATTGGGTTAAAACTTGGTATCTAGGGTTTTCATAGGGTTGCCCCGAGGTGTTTTTGGAATTTAATATCCAACCCTAAAATTAAGGGTAGTTTCCTTGAGAGTGAAAAGATAAAAAATCAATTGTATTAAAATTGGCTCTAGCGATTTTGATTAACATTCATTTCTAAGCTTTGATCTATATTATAAACAAAATTGCTACTCTAAATTTTTCATCAAAATTACTTTAAGGGTTCTGTACTGATGCGTAAATTCTAATTTTTAATTATATCTCCGTAAGTCTTTGAGATATGAAATTATGCATCTTTGCAAATATGTAGGTCTATATATAAAAAAAATCTTATATTTGAAATATTTTTTATAAAACTAATAGTTTTCAAACTATACACAGATAAATATATATTTTTTAATTTTTCACACACTCAAGGTAAAGTATTGCCACTGTCAAAAAAAATCTAACCCGAGCTGTAGATGTATGTTGATGTTTCACAACCCCCGGAACCCTAAAATGTGATTTTTGCAATGCCATCTGTCTGTGTTTCTGCCTATAAAACTAAAATTATGAGTAGTTTATTAAAGGTCAAAACAAGAAAACTCCATTTTCTCAAAATGGGCTCTAGCGATTTTGATTAAAATTTGTATCTAGGCATTGATTAAGATTATAAACAAAATGGCTCTTTTCATTTTCTAATGCTGGGCAAAACCAACAACTGGTGGATCAGTGCCGATCAGAACAATGAACACATTTTGTTACAATGTTTGTTTTGGAAAACCTTCCACACTTGTCGTGAACATGTTCGTGTTTGTTGCTCTGTTCTAGTCTGGGTGGGGCTTTAGGGAAAATGTTTGTACAGCAATGATCTATCTCTGTCATTTTAGACTCAATTGGCCAACATTTTTAAATTAGGAATTTAATAGCAATGTGATGACTTCAACACGTGCATCCCCTAATAACATGTTGAAAATTTTAACCGAAAGTCAAAATTTTAATACAAAGTGTTGACCCTTGTGGACCCAATAGCGACCTTTTTTTATTGGTCCAAATATACAAACGAGGACTTATCTCCTTTAAAATTAAATTATAAAATTTAAAACCGGGAGTCAAAAAATGTTTTACATAAGTAGGACGAGTTTTGAGTAAATATCTCAATTTTTAAATAATGGAGCGATAAAGTCAGTGTGGAGTTTTGTACCATTTATTTTAGTTTTTGAATAATTGATTTTAATTTTCCGCCAATATCAAGGCCTCTTCTTGGTCCAGAGATAAAGGATTCCATCACCTTTTTGTGTTACGTAAGTAGGAGAGACCAAAATATGTTTAGTCAATTCCAGTGGTTCTTCATTGGGTTGAGTTCAGTTAGTTTCGTTTTTTAGTTGGGTCAATTATTTAGTCAATTCCACAACAACCTAAGAGTTTTCCTGTGAGCTTACATCAGTTTAAAGTTTTGTTATCAGACTATAATTAAATAATTAATTATTGTTATGGAATAAATACTATTTGGTTAAGTTTCTAGTAATTTAGTAGCGAATACAAATAAACTTAACTGTTATTTGAATTTTTTTTAAACAAACTACCCATCATTTATAAATATCTCTTTATTATTATTGTAAATAGTGTAGTACATTAAATATATGATAAAACATAATTTAAATATGTAATATTGATGATAGAACCATAATAGATCTGGACAACAAAATAAATATAAATTAACGTGTAATGACAACAAAGCTGTAGCTAGGGGATGATGGGTTGGAGGAGGTCAACCACTCCCCCCTCTCCGAGATTTGACCCAAACAATTTATATAGCCTTTTTTTTAGAGTTTAAATGAAACCAAGAAAATGTGTTTTTTAAGTTTGTTGCCATCAATGTAATGTAATGTAATGTTTTTAAAAATAGTTTGTGATTGTGTTCATTAGTCAGGGATCAAAGCTGTATAGACTAAGACAACGAAATTGGCGAAGGCAATATAAAGTGTGTGGGAAGAACTTTGGAAACGGGTACGTCTTTGAGATTATGAAACAATAAAACCTTTCAACTGAACTGAAGTAACCTGTCTAAAATCAGTGTTGATCAACATTGCAATAAATATTTTACGAAACCTTTAACATTTATGGGAAAAAAAGCATTTACTATTTCATATTGTCTACTATAAATTTTATTTTACCATCTTATTTTTCATTTTAAAGTATAAACATCAAATTTAATAAGCATTATAAATTGAATTGAAATAAATTCCAAAATAAGATAATTTTCCAGCTAGAGCCCATATAAGGTGCATGCACAAATGCACATAGATAAATGGAATTGGAACAGATGAAGTGATCATGCACAATTATCATATTGACTAATAAACGATATATGAAGCGTTTCAAATATCCGATTGTGATTCTTAATTTTTCTTATAGGGTGGTTAAAGTTACAAATATTAGCTCATCAAAACATAAATTTTATAAACTTTTTATGTAATCATGAGTGTAATTGTAAATGTCTTTAAAAGCATGAGTGTTGACACCATTTCGATTATTTTTTATATTATATTTTTATTTGAACGTTCTAGTTATTTTTAAATTTTTTTACTTTACATCCATTACTGTTTCCAGCCTATGATCTGGGTCCGTTATTTATTTTTAAATCATATTTTTTATGTGTTATTTATAATATAAAAATGAGTACTTTCATTATTTAAACTTTTTTTTCCCCAAAAAAATATTTATTTGCAATTCTTGTTTTAAGAATATGTGTTGTTTTAATATATTATTAAACTCTCACATTTAAAAAATATGGTATTTAGATTTTATATTCATTTTGAACTGGTGACATTTTTAATATACCATTTTACATTTAATATAAATAAATATATCGTTTAACATTTTAAAATTAATTAAATTATATATGTATTTCAAAAATCTTCCGAGTTTGAGTATATTACTCAAACTCGGAAGATTTTTGAAATACAGATTCAAATGGAAAAAAAAAAAAATCTTGCAGACCCCTAGTATTTATCACTTTGGTAATACAAATATCTAGGTTTCAATTTAAAATGCCTATATTTGTAAATTGAATGCAAATAATTTGTCTTAATAAAGTTTTAAAAGTGAAATTTCTTTATAGATTTTGGAAAACTTAAGAACTACTTAGAAACTTAAGAAAAATCGTAAATATTTCATCAATGGTGGAGTCATTAGTGATTTAATACAGGCATTGATGCTTAAAATGACATTGAGAATACTCTTTATGACTAATTTTTAAATTTAAAATTCATCTTTTTGATTAAAGTTTCCATATCCAGGGATTTCATCAAACACTGTAAGGACACATTTTGAATGATTACAAATTAATTGCTAACTAAACTACTAAGAAATGTTACCTGACAGAAGCTGGGGTACCGCGATTCACCAGTTCTCCTCCCCCGACACCTGTTGCTGTGTAAGAGGCAGTACCACGGTTTCTGGTCGGTGTGCTTACTCTAAAAGCCATAATAAAATCAAAGAAACATAACATTAGATTCTTATACATAGAAATTAACTATTAACTGATTTACCAGCCCAGGTTTCAGAGGGAAAGAATTGTTTAATTGTGTAAGAAAATTTAAATATCATTTTGTGATACTTTAACAGTAAGCATACATAGAGTAATACGGTCAAGTAAACCGAATAAACAATCAACACAATAAAATTACAATTGACGAAGTCACGGATGTGCATCCTATACTTATAACGGGTATGTCGACTGTCTATTGTCTGGTAACGTGCTGCGCATGTGCACACTTAAAGATGGCTACACTAAACAACTGCAACTCATCATAAAAGAATACCAACATTCCAACAATTACTAGTCCTGTTGATACTTATATATAGTACAGTATAATTTAGTTTATACATAGTACATAATGTATATATGCACTAAAAACCAGTTAGCTTGTATTTAAATTACAAAACAAAATTTTACATTAATTTAGTCAACCTAAAAATATCATGATGTTATTAATTTGTTGTTAATTTTGTTTAGCAACTAATAGTAAAATTAATAATATTGTGCATTGAATACTAATTATGTTAAAGTTAACAATACAAATTGACTAGCTTTTAGGTATGATGACTTCAACAAATTATGACTAATTAGGACTAAATATTAAGTAATTTTGGTAAATAGGATTTCATAAATTACATCCAATATATTTTACTCTCACCATTGAATTTTTTTTTCAGTAAGCGTATCAATAACATTTTTCAGCATTTCTAAGTACAACTCACTACTAATATTTCGCTAACAAAATAATGGTCCTATGATTGTATATCCCAAAGTACCCACCCACCTTTGAATATAACACTTGAATAAAAAAAGTTTCACAAAGTTTTTTTAATTGTGTTTATAAGATACCGCTGAAAATAATAAAGGTTTCTAGTATAAAAACAAAGTTTACCTTGAAAGAACATTGAAAGCGTCCATCCAATTCAAAGTTTATTAATGCTGTTTTTATCCCCCTTAAAACTGCACAACTTTTATGCTTTTCGAGATAAACAAATGCAAGCTTTTTTTTAAAAAAACAAAACAAACACATTCTATATAATAAATTATCTGTAACAGGTTGTAAAAATGTGATCTTATTCTTAAATTTAGCTTGAATATAAAATAATTATAGTCTATTTCCCAAAAATACTTGCATGGCAGTAAAAAAAACTATAGGATTAAATACATGTAAATAACATGCTAAGATAGAGTAACTAAAATTAAGACTTTAATATAAACCCAGTTTGATTTCCAATGTTGAATACATTCATAAAAATACATTATTCTTACCTCATTGGAACCGGTGTTGTTTGGGGCTCAGGAATTGCTGTTGTTGTTGTTGGCCTTACTCTGTTGAGCAATACAAAAAAGGTTAAAATTACAAGGGTATGACCATATAAAATTACAATTTTTACGTTACAGTAATTTCCATAACTATTAAATTATATAATCTTACATAGTACAAAAAGAGAGCAACAATAGCAACCCATGGTAAATTTCCACACCAATTTAATTTGGTAATAAACAGGCATATAATGCTAAATATAATATTTGATCCTAAGTAAATTTTTCCAGGACTGAAGATTGACTCCTAACCTTATGTTTTTAAAAATAAAAGAGTAGCCACAACATTTGTTTGTGCTGTTATGTTCACAAACATGAAATAATGACATAAACAAAATATGACTTGCAGATTCAAGAGATAAATGGAGTTCACAATGTATACAACTATCTCTGCTGTTTCTGTCTGTTTCCTATAGGAAATGATTCACTAATAACCCATTCCTTTACCTATATTACGTTCTATTAGAGCACTTCAAGAGAAAAATCAAGCCTAGGCTAAAAGCTAGGACATAAATAGATCATTTGATTTAAGAGTCAGCCATGGGGAAAAGTTCTGGATTCGGTCATATCTGAGATTTGTCAGATCTGGGCAAGATTTGTGACAGATTTGTGAAACGATCTAATAAACTATTTTCCCAGTATGAAACTTGTAAAGTATTAACTGGGGTTCTTTCTTTACAGGGAAAATCGTATTTTGTTTGAACTAATATTTGTTCCTATCTCTCTTAACTATACACTATTTTACTATCCACAGCAATACTTCAAAAGTTAAGTAAAACAATACTTAAACTTTTGAACATTTGATAAATCAAAACTAAAAAATCTGAATTGATATCACATAGATAAAATTAAAAATTACCTTCCTTAAAAATAAAGTAAATTTTGATAAAATAAGTCAAATTAAATTATAGAAAAAGTTTTGAAAAATCTTTAATATCTTTTATCTACTATCTTTTTGTGAACTTTAAAATACAGGCCTTTTTCCCCCTACACAATCTATACTTTTCCACTGATTAAAATATCTGTATTAGGAAAAAAGATGTAAACAAATTTTCATGATTTATAATTATTTTATTACTTAAGACAACATTTTATTGAGATACTGCTTTATACTATTGACACAACAACAGGACTCCATAGGAACTAGAAGTATTAAAATCACCAATAAAGACTAATAATGTATGCAAATTAACATCATTTGTAACAGTAATGGGTATTATAAAGCAGTAACAAGCAGTATTACCTATAGTTCATTTTATATGTAATTTGTAGTAAACAGGAATGAATAATATTAAACAGTATACAGAAGGAATGTACAGTAATGAGCAGTAATATAAATATTATGTAACATGAATAACCAGGAATAAGTAGTTATAGCAAGTATGAGCATTAGGCCCTATACATAAGACCAGTACGTATACAAAGAATGAATAAGGAATGAGTAATAAACATTATGGTCTGGATCAGTAATAATCAGTAACCAAAATATTGTGAAGCAGAAAAATGCGGAAATGTCAGTAAAAATATTGACATAAATAGGAACAAATAGTAAACAACTTTTTATGAAGCAAGAAAATGCAAGAATGACCAGTAAATTAAAAAGTATTAAGAAGGAACAAGAAAGAATGAGCACTGAGCAGTAAACCAAATAGTTTGAAACGGTGACAAGCAGGAATGAAGAGTCATTTTAAAAGTTTGAAGCACAAACAGGTAGGATTGAACAGTAATTTTATCAGTATGAAACAAGAGCTAGCAAAAATGCACAGTAATTTTAACGTATCAAGCATGATCAAGCAGGAATGAACAATATTTTTAGCAGTATGAAGTAGTGACAAGAAATAAATACTAATCATTTTGGTTCATGGTCAGAAAACGTATGTTTAAAATTGAAATATTAACATTTTTTATAATAATTGAATAATATGTTATATAAAAATAGGTTTGTCATTTTTTACAGTCATTACTGTTTCCAGCTCTTGGCCTGGGCCAGTTTTTTATTCAAGCCCTATTGTTTCCATTACTGGCTTGCTAGGCCTGTTGTAGCTTCATATGCCTTATTATCTATCTTAAGACTAGGACAGGAAAATCATCCAGTCCCCAGCAATTCATAATTCATCACTGTGAATGGGTAAACTCATATATCACCACCTATGATAAATTTTTTGGCCCTGCCAGAAATCGAACTCGGGACTTTAAGCTCAGTAGAGAGACACACTACCGACTGGGCTAAGGTGTCAGATAGGTTTTAGTCGCTTGTAAATTAAATAAGGGGGGGAAATGTGTATTTGAATACAATCTATGTCAGCTGTCAGTTAATATTTTAATATCTATCATGCTAAGTACCCTGATAACTAAATAATTTTAAGATAAATTATTTTTAAAGCTACATTTAAGAGTAATGTGTTATAATAATTCAGTTAAATAAACCTTATAGTTTTAAAATAACATAGTTTTGTTAGTCATTTAATTGTTTGTTTTGATATTTAGTGATATCTTGTGGGAAAAACATGGACTAGCCCCTGGTTCACAAATTTCAGTAATTTACTCTTTATATATATATATATATAATAGTAAGTAATGCCTACCTATGTTAACTGGAATAAAAAATACATTGAAATTAAATTCTTTTTACATTGGTTGTAGGTAAATTTAATTTTAATTAATTTTCAAATTTAATTAGGCCTATATTTTAATACTTATGAGAAAAAATAAAATCTAATCAATTTGAAATTATTATTTGGGCCTATGTTTACTAACAAATAGAAATGTGGCCTGGACATTCCATTGGGAAAAATTATTTATATCACACCTTATTGATTCCATTTAATAAAGTTCAAATTGATTAAAAATGTATATATGAGACAGAATGAATAAAATTAATTATAAATTCATCCTCTTGATTTCTAGCAGTTTTTAAAACTACTATTTCTACCTATTTAGTTTTTCTAAATACAATTACGATAGGACATTGTTAATTCAAAAATTGGATAATTTGAACCCACTATGATTTTCTGGTAAATTAATGTTTAAATCAATATACATTTAATTTGAATTTTAAAAGGAAATTTTTGGATTATTTGAAGCTTATACATTGTGAAGTTTTTAGATATTATATTCAATTCATACCTAGCTTGACGATATTTATTAAATCACCACATATGGAATGAATGTCAACAAAAGTTAGAGTTAATACGCATAGTAAAAGAGAAAACGGGGAATTCTGCACCGGCAGCGAGCAGGTTTCTTAGAACAGCGGATGCCCAACATGAACCTGAGAAGATTCACTGAATCACAACCAGACATAAAAGACATAATTTTTAATGCAATCAGTTACGTTGAAGACTTTGTTTATTGCGTTAAGATAAGTAAACTGCATCAAAACAAGATAAATAATTTTTTCACAACGGGATGTAAATTGAGTGCAATAAACTTATCCAAATCTGTAATTTTTATATGGTAATTTAAGTTTCAATATTTTGTGTTTAAATTTTTCTTATTTATTCATGTATGTATATATTGTTTATATGTAGAATATTTTAAAGTTGTTTATTTATCGTGTACCAGCTGCCTAGATGCTAATAAAAATGGTTAGTTTGAATTTTGGATATTACCATTTTTTTTTAGGTACTAGTACCCCATAGACCTCAATTTAAAAATGTTGTACTTTTGCTTAATTGTTTGTCTCTACCTATTACTCCTGGCTACAACTATAATTTATATTAATTTCTAATCACCCAAACTCTACTATGGCCTTCATATAAGCTTCATCAGAGTAAAAACAAGGAAAGTAAACCAGCTATCTTTCAGGGTAGGTCAGCAAAGTGTACATGCCACACCTTAAAAAGCATTATAATGTTTTACTTGTAAATTAAAATCTAGATTGATTTTAGTTTTGGTGTGTAGCACTCTAGGTATTTACACTTTTAGATTTGTTAGGCAAAACTATGGCATATCTGTTTGGTGAACAAACAAATGAATTTTATTGTCTTACCTTGCTGGAGATTTGACGGGTTGCCTGGGTGAAATTTGTTGCTGGTATTGGTCATCTGTTTGCTGAAAAAAATGTAAAATGAAATGTAAAACTTTAGTCATTAGCAACTGTGATTTTTTTTTAAATTGTACTGACATGACTTTAATTGCCAGTAGAAGAATGATATTTGAATGCTCTTCGAACTTAAATTATTAAATATGTAATTTATTATTCATTTGGTAACATTTATTTATGATTTAATAATGTTGAATTAAAATATTGCTGATAAGTGTAAAATGTGCCCACATAACATTGATTTTTTCTTTCTGATATCAACACAAGATAGAGTTTTTCTGTTTGAAAACAAAGTGCTTAGAAATATATTTGGGCCAAATAGGAATGAAGATTTTGGGGAGTGGAGAAGTTACATTCCATGTATTCATCACAAGATTGTGGGCAGGTCATCCAGCATGAATGGAAGAATCTAGAACCGTGTTTAGTGTATTGACCGGTAAACCAAATGAGAAGAGACCATTGGGAAGAACTAGCCACAGATGGGAAGATGGACCTGAAATATATATAGTGTAATGGGGTGGACTGGATAGAACTAGCTTTTATTTTTCATTTATTTTATTTATTTGAAGTATTTAATGTGCACTTTCTGAACCTAATGAATGTATCAGCACCTGAGCACTTCTATAATTGAAAGCGAAAGGGCCTACCAATTTTGCCTGGAAAGGTATTTTCACATACCTTTTAGGATTATTTTACTGCCACAATCAACATGTGACTGACGGTTTTACTCTCCCTCTGAAGGGAGTTGTGCTATAGAATTTTATCGCTCAAGGAAAATTCCATCAAACCTGGCTGGGTTTGAATCCATGAACAAAAGTCCTGAGGTGAGCACTTTACCCCTAGGCCACCAAGGTCGACTAGAACTTGCTCAAGATAGGGTTATGTGGTGTACTTTAGTAAATATGGCAATGAACTTTTGAGTTCCTAATGCCATAGAGTAAGTAGGTAAGTTGAGTAATATTAAAACAAGAAAAAAAGTGAATGGTCAAAAATGAGATTAATTACCAAGGGTTCTAATATAATTTTGCATAAAACACTTACGTATTAAATAAATGTTTAAATGTTAATGTCTATTTATTAGTTTTAATAGCAATGAGAATAGTATGCTGATTGAATTTTTGCAACAATTAACAATTAAGATGTCATTATTTACAGATCTAAGGGTAAAGTGCTAGTGAATTGATCCTTGTTCTTGAGAGCCATTAGAACAGCCACACAAAATAATGTCCCATAATTAATGAATCTGCAAAGATCCCAGAAGGATGGAAAGATGTGGGTCACAAAATAATAATCGAATGTATTGACGTTAAAGGATCAATTTGATACTGTATGCGAGGAACCAATTTACTGGTAGTCTGCCAAGTCTTGCCTTGACAACAACTCATTAGCTGCAACTGCAAACTACAATAAATAAAGATTACTATGTTTACATGTAGAAAATTGTTAGGAGGAAATGAGCAAAATGTCTAGAACAGTGGTTTCCAACTTTTTTCAGCTGACACCCCCTCTAAGTAGATAATTAAATAAACCCCCATCCCATATATTTTGGCAAAGTTATAAAAATATCTTAAAAAAGTTTTATTCTCTAGTCACTTATTTATTTTACCAAAAAAACAATGTATCACTGGCAGCATGATGGTACCCAAAAATATGACTGAAAATTACTAGTAACTGTTGAAAATATACATGTGTGTGTGCAGGAGCCTCTTACTTTTGGATGGTCAGCTAATATATAAATTACAATGGGGGGG
>CABEEJ010002583.1:28734-46066 GCA_901482245.1 Timema douglasi | reverse complement strand
GGGGGGGGGGCTCAAAGTTTCCTAAGATAGCATTCAGTTAAAGGGAAATAATAAATGTTCGAGAACCACTGTTCTATATGGACACATCTTCAAATATATCCCTTGAAATAATCCCTTGGTGTTCTTGGACAATGGTGGTTGAGGGTCCTCGACCCCCAAATCTCCGTTGCAACTTTTAGAGTACAGCATACCTATTAATTTCTTTTAGAATGCGCCACTGTGCCAGAGGAGGGGTGGATGCAATTCAAACAAATGTAATGTTTTGTGTATGTGTGCGTGTGTGCATGCGTGTGAGATGGGCCGAATGAGCTCATCGAAGTCTTGAATGCATGTGAACTGTGTGAAAGAATTATTATGTTAGGAGATATGAATGAATGGGTGGGTACCCAAAGAGAGATTTCAGAAAGATTATTAGGAAGGTATGGTAATGACAGGGTGAATGAGAATTGTAATGAGTTTAGTGAGTCTGTCTTTAGAAAATGGTTTATTTGTGTGGAATGCATGCTTTAAGACAAATATATTCACTTGGATGTATATCAAATGGGCGATTCGAGAACAATAATTTATTTTGTGGTGTATGATGAGAGATTTAGAAGTTTAGTAAAGAGTACTAGGGCTGTCCATAGAGCTGAATGTGGAATGGATCACTTCCTTGTGATCTCAGTAGTTGAATTAGGTAGGCGTGTTGTAAGAAAGCAGCACTACAGTATTAAGTAAGTAAGAGTGAAAGCAGAAAAGTTGTAGGATTAAAGCTATTATATGTGTTTTAATGTGGATTTACTCGCATCTAGATATCATATTTTGAAAATTGAAAAATGAGACCTGGACAGGAGAATCGAACCCGGGACCTTTGCCTAAGTACGCCAATGCTCTGACCACTGAGCTATCCAGGAATTGTCCCGTGCCCAGGGTCATTCTTCACTCATATTTTAAGGCAGAGTCTATTATGGACTTTTAGAATACTTTAAATGGAAGCTGGAATGAAAGGTTTAAGAGTTATAAATTGTATTTAAGTGATTTTAATTGAAATTCAGTTTTGAAGTTAAAACATTTTTATTAAACTGGAGGACCATAGAGAGCTTTATTTTAATATGTTTTTTATAAACAAATGTTTACATTTTAAAATTATTTTTTATTGTGTTGGGTTACAAGAATATTAAAATAATACTTTTTATAATAACGTCATAATAACATATATGTTCATGCAAGCAAGTGTAAGCCTAGCTCTGAGACTTGGTTTCTTAACAAGATTTTTTTTAGATAGGTACATATTTCAGGATGTGTAGCTAATATAAATATATCAAGTTGAAAAAAGTAATTTCACCAATGTCTAACATACTTTTGTTAAATGTGCATGCAATGTTAGCAAATTTGATCCATCCTTAGTTTTTTGTAGTTTTATATTATTTTTTGGCGCTTTATGAAACACATTATTACTACTGTCACCTCAACAATGTTTCTCCTTCTCAAAACATAAAAGAAAATTTCAAATTGAGCTTTACTCTGATTTGTAATAGAATATTCTATATACTTTCTCATAAACATAAGCGTTGAAGAGATTTTATTTATAGGCATGATTGTAACATATTCTAAATTATTATTGACTTTAATAACAAATTTTATACTGTGTCAGTTGTATACACATATGGGGAAACTTTGTCGCTATAATAAATAAGTGAACTACTTATACAGTTTTTCATAGATTTAAGTATTCATTTCATTAGTTTTTAACATAGTTGGCATATTTTCTAGTGATTTTTGTTGTAGAACATATTTATTCTAAAAAAATGCCTAGAAAATATTTTTTTAAAGTTAGGTCCTATATTAAACTGAAATTATATGCGACTTAGCTTGATGTATTAGCAAATTTAGAGACAGGGCTCTAATAAATACACAGTAACATCCTGAAATGGTGTAAAACTTTTAAATGTATCAAATTTAAATATAAGAGATGAAGTTGCAAATAAAATGTGACAACTTCTCTATAGCGCGAGGAGCTAGACTCCCTACATTCCGTCTCTCTAAAATATAATATACCAACTACTTATATATAACTTATATTTAGATTTCCAAACAATAACATGGACATATATAAAATTAAAGCCAAACAATAATTTTAAAACTTACCTTATGTTCCCTTTAATTTTGTGGCCTGCATTGTTGCCAGAAGGTCTTAAGCTTAGTTGGTAGCTATTTGATGGTCTTGGTTGAGTAAATGATTCACCTTTGTCATTGTCATTTTGATACTCTTCCACTGTCAAGGGTGTCATTTTAAATCTGGTCGCTGTTGTCGGTCGTTTTCTTCGTGCAGATGGTCGGGTTTGGATTGATGTTTTAATGGTAGTGAAAAAATCATCAGTTGGTAGTGTAGTGGTTGTGTGTCGTCCTCTGATTTTAGGTCTGTATGTGGTAGTTGGTCGTCTTTTAATGTTAGGCTGTTGTTGTGTATGTTGTGTGTTCAAAACTGTAGAAAAGTGTTCCATATAATATGTGTCTGCAGATTTTTCTGTTTGGGTTGTTTCGTGATTTTTAGGAACATTATCCGTGGGATTAGGGGAGGTTGGATTTGGATAAGGGGCATAAGTTGTTTCGGTTTTTGAGAGATACACATTTTGTCCTTCCCAGTCACTATTATCAACACTTTTCAATATACCTTTGTTACGAATTTGTTGATTTGCCATGTGTGCTTCATCTGATTCAATATTAAATTGTAAGTCATCAGGAATGGTGTCATTTCTAATTTGGTGTTTATTGTTGTATAATGTTTGATATTTATAATCATTGTGATGGTTCAAAATTTCTTTTCTTGTAAGTTTTGGTTTAAGAGTTATTTTTTCATACTCATATTCAAATATTTCTGGGACAGTTTTGGTTTCATCATTGGGGAATCTATTAGATTGAATAATACCATTTTGATAACTAGATGTATTTGTTGGGGAGGTTGTGTGGTAATAGTATGGTATGCTTGTTGTGGTATCTAATGAATTCGCATCACTAGTTTCCTCAGTGTTTGTATTATAAATATTTTCCCAAAATGTTTGAGTTTTTGGTACACTTGGAACATTTATAAATGTGGTTGTTTCTATGTTTTTGGTTATTGTTGATTTTAGATTGTGTTCACCATCATGAGTTGTCACTTCATAGACATCCCCCTTAGCTATTTTTATATTTGAATTTTCACTAAGGTGACCATTTAATCTAAACTTTTGAATTGAGCTAGTGTTTTCCTTTATTGATGGGGATGAATGCATTATTGATGGTCTCTTAGTTGAGGACAAGTAGACTTGAAGTGTGTTTTTATTCTCTGGTTTTCCATTACTGTAGCTTAAATTTTCAGAATAAATATTAGGAGATTGTGGTGAAAATGTTGTATAAGTAGAAATTGATTTAGTTATTGCCAGGGGAATATTTGTGGGGTTTTCACTGATCATTTCATTTCTATTACTGTGAGGATTGTTAGTAGCCATTTCTTGTATCATATTAACACTTCTATATGAATTTACATCTTTTATAATTGGTAGGCTATACAGCTTTTCTTCGTAATAATTTTGAAGTGACTGAGTGTTTTGTGAGGATTGTTTGTTATTAGGAATAGTTTCTATTCCTTCAGCCACATGGTTATAATAAACTGTGTTAGATGATGGAGTATTATTATTTATATTTTTATTAATTGGATGTTTCTTTCTTGGGTTTATTGTTGTGGACGGGGAAGTATCTATTTTATTTCTGTTATGTAATGTTTTTCTTTCTCTATTTACATGAAGAGTTGATATATTATTGCTATGCACATTTTCAGGTATTAACCTACTGGTATCTAATTTAAAATTTAAATTGTAATTTGTTTGTTCTTGTTTATTATAATCATAAGAGGGAATTACTTCAGTTGGTACCATTGAATTTGAGTGTTCTTCATCTAGGGATGAAACTGTTGGTGTTTGGTCATTTACGACCGCTGATAATATTAAAGGAGTGTTTACATTTTGGTTATGTTTATCATATTGTTGATTATTGCCAGTGTGCACATTTATTTGATATTCAGGTTGATCTTTAGGCACTTCAGAATTTGTATTTACATATGTGTATTTCTGTTTGTTACCATAATTTTCACCATCTATTTCAACAAATGGTGTTGTCAATATATCAGGCTTGATATATTTATTTTGATATATTTGCTGTGAATTAGGTATACTTTTATTGCTTATTGCTATGTTTGTTTCAAATATGTTATATTTTGTATTTTGCATGTTATTATTAGGAACAAAATCTTGATTATTATTTATATAAAGTTTCGATCTATCATCTTTATAACTTTGTAAGGACTCTTCTGTTATGTCCTCTTGTACTTGAGCATATAAATCTCTAGGGATTTGGTTTGCATTTAATAAAATCGAAGAAATATTTCTTTGTAGAGGTCTCATGTTTTCTATACTATCAGATAAATGATGGGCCATGGTTTTTTTTTCATTAAACAGTTGTTCAATTTGATCATTATTGTTTTGCAAAAGTAATGTTTTGTTTGGGGTCACCTCATCTTTCTGATTATGTTTATTTTGATGAAAATGTTCTCCGGGTATATTTGCTTCTATATTATCCTTATTATCATTATCACTACTTTTCTCTTTATTTTCTCGAATTGATTCAATGTACTTATCAAAATTAAAGTCAAAACTTGCAAAAGGATTTTCACTACTTTTGTATTCATCAAATTGCCTGTAAATTTCAGGTGGTGGTTCAGGGTACCTCTGGTTTGTTTTGATATCATCACTCATAAGAGATACTTCAGAGGGAGGATTATTAACATATTGAGTCTTTAAATAGACCTCTGGCATGCTTTCATAATCTTCTTGACTTGGATTATGTGTGTTGACAGTTTCATAAGAATCATATTCTCTATTTTCATTACCATCTTTTTCCCTTAGTGATTTTGGTTTATGTCTTTGTCGCTTATATTTTTCTGGTGTCTCAGTGTGTGAATCCAAAAAATCATAGCTTTCTGTTCCATAACTGCTAAACTGATAGATTTCTGTATTCCCTGGTGTATTACTATCGAAATAATCTATTGGCTTGGTCAAATAACTTGGCTGAAATTGATAAGCCTTCACTGTGGTAGTGTGGATTTGTGGTTTTGATCTTTCTATTAAGTAATTGGGTGATTGTGTTTCTTGGTCTTGATGTAGCTTATAAACAATTTTTGGTTTATTTATTAATATATCTTCCTCACCATAAGGATTTGTGTTTGGTCTAAATGGAGTTTCTGTTGTAGTATGTTGTGTCTTTAATCTAAGTTTAAAATTTCCATCTTTTTGTACCAATGTTGAAATAGGATCTTCAATTTTCTTATTTGGTATTATTTGGAAGGATGTTTTTGTTTCAAACCTATTATTGTTTGAAGACTGTGCATCTCGTTCACCCTGACTATCATATGGTTGTCTGAAAGTATTATCAGAATAGCTATCATAAAAAATTGGTTTGTTGGGATCATATCCAGGTCGAGTATGTTCCTTATTTGAATTAAAAAAATTATCCAAATTGTTTGATGGTTCTGTTTCACTACTCGCCCTATGTGGTTCTTTAGATGAGAAAACAGTAAATGTTTGAGGATATCTAAACGCTCCATTTTCCGGTGCTACTTCTACATTTCTGGTAACTGCATGGAATGAGTTATGGGATGGAGCCGATATGGGTGTTTCTGTTGTTGGATAATTTGGAGTAGAAGAATGTCCAACTTGAAGTAAATAAACGCTATCAACAGATACTGGTCTGGATAATGCAGGAGGATTTGATGAATGACTATGAATTAGATGAGTTTGTATCTGTAATGGTTGAAAAAAATTGGTTGCATTAGGCAGGTGACTTTTTTGACGAGTAAAATATGAATTTTGTTCCACCTCTTTGCTTACAAAAGAAGGTCGATAGTTAACATTTTTATCAAAAGTGTTGATTTGTGTTGGCCTTAGTGAGATATTTGTAGGTGATTGATTTATGTTTTGATAAGGCCAAATGTTGATGCTGGATAAACCAGCAGCTTCATTAACTCTTTGGGGATTTATAAAAGCATTATTAGAACCAGTTAGCTGAAGTTTAGAAACTGCCCCTTGTGGATTAAAATTATTTGGACGATTCTTAATGTGTCCAACTGGAGAAATGTATGGATTCGGCACTGTTCTGGAATGTTGTAATCGTTCATTTGGAACCCCCCCTTGGTGTTGAAAAGTGTTTCTATTATTTGGATTAAAGCTATTACTTTGATATTTATGAAAATTTGTGCCTGTTGCATGTGGAGTAGGAGTAGGGAAAAACATGTTCATTCCTGATCGAACAAGGTGCAGTACTGGTCCCTGGCTTGGCAACCTGGCATTATATATGAAAAGATAAAAAATAGAGTAAAATGTTAAATAAACAAAACAAATAGCCTTGATTTTATATTATTAAACTACAGTATGTGTTTGATATTCGTTATGTGGAAATATTAAATGCAATTGTTTCCTTTGTATACAACATATTAAATTTTTTGTTGAATAGTCACAAAAGTAATTTAAGCAAATTTTAGACTGTTACATTATTTTAGTTCATCACTACACTTGCAGTGTTGCCAAAACCTTTAAGAGATCTCATCTATGAATATTCCCAAGAATTACATTTACATCTTTATTGCAGAGTTAATAAATATAGACCAACTAAATATACTCATTATGCTCATCATTTTATTTGATCTAACAACTCCAACCATACCAATGTTATATATCTTAATTAAAACCTAGTACAAATTACGTACAGTTGACAAATATTGTTTCTGTGTTAGGCAAAAGGTCCCATATTTGATTCCTGTACTTATCTATTTGAACACTTTTATAAAAATACCTACTAGTCTAATAAAATTAAAGAGAGGAATACGCTAATAGGTAGGAAATATAGCTATAGTAATCATAATAATAATCATAATAGTAATAATAACTCTCATTAAATGCAAAATCCAACTAAGAGTTATCTTTCCACAAGTTGTAAAAACATTTAATTATGTGAAAATAGTTAATTGGCTCAGTTTGTTAACAATTATTCTTAGTGGAGTAAGAGCTTGAAGAAATTACTCATAGTATTCTTAAGAATAGACATCTAAATTACATTTATTTTAAAACATATTATCAACAAAATTAATAAAACAAATCTAATTTGTAAGAGCCTACCGAAATATAGGGTACTTCATTTTATCTCAAAAGGAAATTGTATATTTTCACCTATATTGTATTTAAAAATGATGTATACAAAAGAAAACATTTACCTAATATCGTTTTCTGTATAATATGACTATTTGAAATGATTGTACAGGAGATAAATTTAAAAACATCAAAACTATTGACTCTTGAGTTTTGAAGAAAAATAATCACCATTTCTACTAGTTGGTGTAAATTTAATAAATGCATTCATGTAAGGTGTCTAATGATATGTGTCTCTCTAGATTTAAGAAAAGTTTTTCTATTGAAATATTTTAACTGGAGATGCTTCATTCAATTAAAACATGCACTCATAAATAGTGTAGGTACAAATAATGTGATGTGAAAATATCAAATTTACAAGATATGGTTGGATGCTCTTTAAGGGCCAGCATACTGAAGATGTTCCATTCACCTTCTTGCATCCCAAGAGCAATGAGTTGAATCATTGCCTTTTTAATTATAATATAATTTAAGTTTGCAGATGTGGGAAGCCAAACAATTGTGACCTTTATGTAGACGGAAAAGAGGGACAGAAGATATTCTTGGGTTTACTGGTTGTATAATCTTTAATTTTTTTTTCAAAGAAGTCTGCTTTTTAGTTATTCTGTACTCTGCAATGTGATGGAATCTACTGGAAATATATCATTTTATGTAGGTGGGTCTTGAAGTTATTTTACGGCATGGTGAGTATCAACTATTTTACTACTCAAAGGGGCACTCATTGGTCACCCGCAGCTTGTATTGCTGATTTGGAGTCACTGAGAATTACTGTTTTTTAAAAGGAAGTTAAATGGTAGAAAAGTTGTTTTAAAGCAGAGTTGTTGGTCTCCAAATCTCTGACCAAATGACTCAAGTCCAATGGGAGTACACGAGGAGAGTAATTTACTTGGCACTCCTGGCCGAGCATTAATATATTTATTTGGCATAAAGAGCCATCACTGTATATTGTGTATCCATTCCTCTCCTGTTTATATGCTATGTATTGTTTTCAATGTAATTTGATTTTGTATATTTTGATCTGTTTCATGTTTTGTAATTGGTTCTTCCAACTCATTTTTATATAAAATTTTTGTTTGGTTAATAGGGCTTGGTTTTAATAGTATGTTTTATATTATCCCCATATTAATATTATTGTAGCTGTTTGACTGTTTGCGTAAAAACTTTCTGAGTTTATGGATTCTTGGATATTTGATGTTCATCACTAGTTATTGCTATGCATTATTCTTAATGTTTCTTATAGATTAAAGCTTATTTTTTTCTATGTCATAATATTGTTAGGGCTTTTTGTGTACTTACACTTGTTATGCTGTGATGGGGGTTAAAAAATACTAGCAATATAATCATAAATCAATAGAAATTTCACTAAAATCAACTTGCATGAGGTCTTATGATACATAAATAAAATAATTTTCTTAAATAAATGATAGAATTCACACTGTTAATAATACTGGTAGATTCTCATAGGGAAATCATGAAATAATATTGATTATTAATAATAATAATAAAAATCAATAGTTCTCATAATCAATTGTATCTTAAATTTATATAAGGGTATGGTGGCAGGAATGTATACAAATGGCTTTAGTTAAAATTCAAGGGCAAAATACCCGCTTCAGTGGCAGCATGGCTTAACACGCTACTCTCACTGTAGACAAGACTGCCAAAGATGGGGAGATCGAGGTTTGAATCTCGGACAAGTGTCGCGACAGTGGTTTATCCAAAATGCGAACTCTAAAGGGTAGTAAGAAGTGGCATTACATTAAAAAAAAGCAAAATATTTAATCAAAATAAACTTGTGTGACTCTCAAATTGTTTTGTGTTTGCATTTTCAGTGTGCTTATTGAAATAATGTAAATTAATTAATGTAAAATTCACAAACTAATTTTAAACCAATTCAAATTTAATTCCATTATTTATACAAATTGTTTCCTATCTGAACTTTTGATTTATAGACTTTTCCTATTTCTTTTGACATATTTAGCAGATGTGGACTCAATATACTCTCACACATTTCAAATTATTTGAACATCTTAATGAAGGAGTTGATACTAAACAAATGGGTCTTTGTTTTTAAATTTAAAGAAAAGAGCTATCCAGGTTGTAATCATTGCTGTATACAAAAAGAGAGGTGTGGATCAATCCACACCTCACCTCCATTCCAAAATAGCAAATAGAATACACACCAACAATAGTAGATGATAAACAAAGTTAAAGTTAGTGCAATTATTAATGATTTGATAAGAGTTGTTAGTGAAGGAAATCTGGCAACAATGATTTTCAGAGAAATGTCACCGATTTTTAATGAAAAACGATCTTGGCTATTGTCTCAACCATATATACCCTAAAAAAAAATTGAAAATTTTGTAGTTTTTGAATTGCTCTTAACATTTTCAAGAAATAAAATAATGGCACCAACACTTTTTATTGTTTGGGAAGATGTTTAATTTGTGTTTTAATAGCTTTGTAAACACAATGGAAATATCATGTTCTGAAAATTGAAAAATGACACCTGGACACGGGAATCGAACCCGGGACCTTCGGCTTAGTACGCCAATCCCGGGTTGGATTCCCGTGTCCAGGTATCATTTTTCAATTTTCAGAACATGATATCTAAATGGTGTTATCCTCTCTAAAATGCATAAATGATAGCTTCGACTATTTGATTCATTACAATGGAAATAGTTTTAACTGAATTAATTTCACACCCTCTCCCAACCACATAATAATATTCTCCAACCTACGTCGATGGTCACATGAATTAAGGCAGCGGTTCTCAAACTGTGGTCCACAGATGGGACCACAGGTAAAAAATAGATATTCCCCGAATTCACCCCAAATGACCAAAATGGTAAATATAAGAAAATATTTTACTTTATGTATCTAATGATCTAATGCAAGTTAATTATCATTAAAATACATAGTTTTCAAAACTGAGCAAACATCTTTTGGAAACAAAATTTTTCTACAGGAGCATAATTCCACATTATTTGAAAGTGCATGTCTTAATTTAACAAAGAACCCAAAGTTACATCATATATTTCACAAAGCGTTTATTTGATCTGAAATTTAAAAAAAAAATGTATTTGAATTTCCAGATTATATTAATATTTCTAACAAAATGGCTAAATTTTATAAATTGAGAGTACATTTACTGTAAACACAATATTTATATTCTAATTATTATTTGTAGATTGATTTTAAAAATTAAAATAAAATGTAATATTATTACTTTTAATATTTTTTTTTCCATTCAAACCAAAGATGTAGGTAAAGTCATTATATAATCTACAAAAGTATATAAAATATGTTAACATTTTTGTATTATTTGTTAGAATTGATCAATTCATCACCTTTTAAATACAAAAAGTAAAATTAAAACTTCTATTAATTCTATACTTTTAAAAGTAAAATAACTTTTGGATATTATTCACTTTAGTTAAATATTGAGTAATATTGTTTAGTATGTGTGACTAGATACATGGTGTGTCAGAGATGAACGTGTAAATCTAATATAAACCCTTTTCCTTTTGATTTGGTAACTACAAATATTAATCATAGGTAAGCTCATGGAGGCCTCAATTACCTGAATCGCACCTGCCGCTTCTTTCTGGCTGGTAATGGTATTGTCTCATTGGTCAGTCTATTCTCGTCTTGTGTCAGCTTGTCATAACTAATGCCGATCCAAATAATAGTTACACAAAAGAAAGTTGAGTTTCAATGAGTTTATGTGTAGGTATTCATTTCAAAATAAAATAGTCACAATGCAGTAACACATTTAAATTAAATATAGTAGCTAATGGATGTACAGAATATTCATAAAAACTACTTTATTTTCTTAAAGATAAATAAACAAATTTTTATGGTCAAGACAATACAGATATACTTTAGTCAAATAAATTTGATTAAGTCATATAAGCCATAATTATAAATGTGCTATTATAACTGATGTTATAAATGTGATTATTAGGAATTTCTTTTAAACGTACACTACTATAGAGTTAACATGTGCATTTACTCTTGTTATTCAAATTACTTTTTTAAAAGAGAATTATTTTTTGACCTAATTTTTAGGTTTAAAACTATTAAAATGGTTTTGATAATTTTTTTTAAATAAAAAAGAAGAATAAAACAAACATATGATAAAACAATAAAAAAAAGTTAGAATGAATACCAATTTGTTAAAAATGAATCACATTATTTAATGAATATATAATAGTTCATGGTAATTTAACTATAATTTTAATTTTCTTTAGTTTAAAAAATCAACATATTTCTTTACTCTAAGAAAGAAGTAACTGTTTCGTGGGTCCCTATCAGCCAAGGCACAGCGCCGTACTCCGTACGCCGTACTAGAGGATACCGCCTTCAAATCTGAACGGTAGCTGCAAGTATATTGAACAAGCAGTTGCAGACAGCCGATAGGGGTGGTCCTCCAGCTTGGGGGTTGGGCGTGGCTATGACGAGCTCTCACGGTAAGGGAAAAAAAATCCCATCAAGAAACACCCAAAGGTTTGCCATGGCTGTTCCTGAGGTAAAATATCCTGGAGATAGAATAGTCCCCCAATCGGATCTCTGGGTGGAGACTACTCCGAGTTAAGTCATGGGATAATAAGCTGTAGGAAAGAGATTAGGATCGGGACGTAAAAGGCTAGGAACTTATATAGGCGAGGAGCTCTACAATCAATGATTGATGAAGTAAGTGGATTTAGATTAGATACTGTAGATATACAAGAGACTAGATGGTCAGGAGATGGTAAGGTAGAATCTGGTGAATACTTTTTTTTTATGAAGGAACGGACAGACATAGTTTAGGCACAGGGTTTCTTATCTGCAGAAAGAGTATAGCAGCAGTTATGGACATAAAATTAACCACCGATAGGATGTCAAGTATAGTGGTAGCAGGGAGGTGGCATAATACAGTCATCCTCAAGGTACAGTGTCTCCTAAAGAAGACATGACCAACTTAAGAACAATTTATACAAGGAGCTAGAACACTTGTTTGACCAGGTCCCAGCCTATCATATCAACATTGTGATAGGTGACCCTAATGAAAATATAAGGAAGGAAGAATTCTTTAGGTCTCCGATAGGAAAGTAAGGTTAGTAAGACTTCAGTAATGATAATGCCATAAGAATGATACATTTTGCCACTTCAAAGAACCTTATTGTGAAAAATACTTGCTTCAAACATAAGGATATTTATAAATATATTTGTACCTCTCCAGATGGTAATACATATATTTAAATAGCTCACTTGCTGATAGATTAAAGACGTAATACAAACTTACTGGATGACAGGTCATTCAGGGGTGTAGAGTGTGATTCAGAACACTACTTGGTAGTAACAAAACTTGGGTACGTTGTCAGTAACAAAAAGGGAAATAAGGTGGGCAAGTTAGAAAGATATAATGATGTAGAAAAACTGACTGTATGAAGAGGTATCAAAATGAAATTTTAAATAGGTTTATTGCCCTAGAGGGAACCTAGATGGCGAGGAAACCATGAATCCAGAAAAAACAGTGTAAAATTTTCAGGAATAATATTATAAATGAAAAAAAGAATAGTGTAAGTATTTGCAAGAAGAGTAGGAAGAACCCATGGTTTGACAACAAATGTTCAAAAGTAATGAAGACGAGAAGTGAAGCAAAATTACATTGGCTTGAAAGTTGAAAGTCCTAATGTATTGAGATTAAACACATTTAGCATTGCAAAAAGTAAGGCCACTGCCTTATTAAGAAACAAAAAGGAGAGTATTTAAAGGCTAACATTAGCGAGATGGGACAAAAATAAGATTATTAGGGAACTTTATTTAAGTATTAACGAATATAGAAAAAGTTATCGGGCTGGAGCACATTGAGTGAAAGAAGAGAATGATAACCTAATGGAAGATACGAGCAAGGTTTTGAATAGATGGAACAAACACTCAAGGGTTATTTTGAATGTTCATGACGGATCAGAATTGAGTGAGGGTATTGAAATCCATACTGCTGAACCACTTGTCCCATATCCAAGTATTAGTGAAGCCAGCAAAGCTATTAGGAAGTTAAAGAACCATAACTCTCTAGGTATAAGTTCAATTTCAGCAGAGTTAAAAGGAGAGGTGTTGAAATGTTGGTAATAGAAATTCATAAACTGCTGGGGTCCACGTGGAATCACGAGGTATTACTACAAGAACGCAAGGAAGGTATTATAATAGCCATTTTCAAAAGGGGATATAAAACAGAGTATAATGATTAGAGAGGTATCTCAATACTACCAACACACTATAACATTTATCTAACATAATTTTAATGAGATTGACACCAGATGCTGAGGAAATAGTTGGGGAACATCAGTGTGGATTTTGACAGATAAGATTTTTACTATTCGGCAAATATTAGAAAAAAGTGAGAATAAGCTACCACACAATGGTTAATCAATTATGCATAGCTTTTAAAAGGCCACAATTCAATTAAAAGAAATAGATTATATGAAATTTTAGTTAAATTTGGGATACCATTAAAATATTTTAAGCTAAGTGAGGTATGTTTGACTGATATGTGTGGCGGGATACAGGTTGAATATCACTTATCAGATACTTTTGAAGTACATAATGGACTGAAACAAGGATATGCACGTTCTCCATTACTTTTTAATCTAGCCTTAGAGTATGCTATTTGGGTAATGCAAGAGAGTAGGGAAGGTTGACATTAAATGGTACAACACAGCTATTAGGATATGTAGATGATTTAGCTGTGTTGTGCAATAAATAGTAAGGTGTTGCAAGACATACAGACATTTTATTAGAGGCTTGTAAGGAAATAGGCTTAGAAGTGAACGCTAAAAATAATAAATATATGATCACACAGAGAACACAGAATAGAGATGACAATTTACCACATGTCAAAACTTTTGAGTTGCTAATGCCACATAGTACGTAAGTAATAGAGAGGTAATATGTATTAAAATATCTTAGTTCTGATGAAACCCAGAAGTTTTAAATTCAACATATTAAATCTATAATTATATATGTAGCTAGCCCCAAAATAGTGTTTTTAACTTCAGATATCTTGAGCACTGGAACAATGGATTATGAAGAAATAACAAATAGAAACCGGAGGTCTCATGGTAGATGCCTATATACAAGAGGATGCCCAAGTGTGATAGCGAATAGTGGGGTGTTAGTGTTAGGTGTTGTAGACTCCCCCAACTCCAATCCCCTAATTTTAGGGGCACTTTAAATGTGTTTTGACATTTGAATATCAGGTCGTAATCCTGGTCTTAAAATTCAGCTTATTAATTTGACACATCTTCAGTGCTTTGTATTATAGATCTACTTGCAAGTACACGAGATAATATAGAATCAAGACCGAGATAGTATGGGCATGTAATGAGGATGGAGAAGGAGAGGATACCAAAGGAAAAGAGGGAAATGAAGTATGTACCTAAGTAAATGACCACAAGGGAGGCCAAGAAAGAGATGGGAGGAGCAGATAACAGAAAGCGTGAAAATGAGAGGAGAAAAATGGTGGAAGGATATAGGAGGATGGGGGCATTTTACTGAAGTGACCCGGCCCCAGGCTGGAAACAGTTGATGACGATGATGACCTGAATTATGTGAACTGTTTACTTAAATATAGGGTATATATAAATACACACACACATTTCATAGTAAACATGAGAGTTATAATAATAGAATCCCCCCCATAAGAAACCCCTGCAAAAATCACAGCATTACCATGTTAGGTCAAAAACCAATAATAGCTTATGGAACACACACACATAACGGTAGTATGTATACCAGCTATTTTCAACTAAATAAAAAACGATCTTCAACTCAAATGTCACGAAACATATTATTAAAATCAATGTAAAAAATTAAGCACATGAAAAAACAAGCATTTTACAAACCTGTACTGAGTATTGATAGATTGTTGTTGATTTCCAAATGATATGACTTCATTTTTTTCTCTATTCGCACCTTGACCTGAGCCAGACTGAAACAGTATATATAAAGAATTCATTAATATATTATGATTGAAATTACTGCTTTATTCCTGCTTAACCCAATATAAGAAATAGTATAATTAACAGGAAATTATTGCCTCGGAAGGTAGTAATAGTCACATTTTTATGGAATAATTCTAACAAATTAAATAAGTTGGGAAATTTAATGAACATGAACTAACAGTAATGTCAATACAGTTTTAAGTCATAGATAGTTATAACACTCAAAAACCTATATAGCCTGTTAACAAACACACACGCCGTTCCCTTATGGGGTAAGCAAGAAACTGAGTATATAGCTAAAACACATGCTTAATCCATCTTCACTAACTTTCTCTACACTTCCCTATCCTTGCATACTTCCTTTGCTTCAAAAACATCCATACACCGAGTCATACATGTTCTTTTATTCTTAGAACTCATAATTTTTCTATTTTTCCCACATTTGTCTACAACATTTAACCATGTCTTGCATGGCCTACCTATTCCTTTTGATCCACACACTCTACCTTCATATATTTGATTCATCACTCGAGCCACACTCATCCTTTCAACATGCCCAAACTAACATAAGCTTTTTCACAAGATAAAACTGGAAATGATTCAAGGGAAGTTAAAACTTTGGAAGATTCAAGGGAAGCTAAAACTAGGGAATATTCAAGGGAAGATAAAACCGGGGAAAAGTCATGGGAAGTTGAAACTGCATAAGATTCAAGGGAAGATAAAAGTGAGGAATAGTCAAGGGCAGATTAAACTGGAAATGATTCAAGGGAAGTTAAAACTTTGGAAGATTCAAGGGAAACTAAAACTAGGGAATATTCAAGGGAAGATAAAACCGGGGAAAAGTCATGGGAAGTTGAAACTGCATAAGATTCAAGGGAAGATAAAAGTGAGGAATAGTCAAGGGCAGATTAAACTGGGGAATAGTCAAGGGAAGCTAAAACTGAGGAATAGTCAAGGGAAGATTAAACTGGGGAATAGTCAAGTGAAGTTTAAATTGGAGAAGATTCAAGGGGAGCCAAAACTGGGGCGGATTCATGGGAAGTTAAAACTAAAAAACTATCGGGGGTTTCAAAACTACATTATTGATTCAAAACTTATCCTTATTTCAATACTTAAATTAATTCATCAATTGATGTTTTAAAATTAATTATACTTATTTAAATCCTGACAAATTTAATGAACCAAATATTTTATTCTGTTTTTATTGCAAAATTAATATATTTTTTGCCATAATATTTTAATGATGGTTTTCAAAATAAAATTATTATAGAAAGCCATCACAAACTTAACTATGAGAAAAGCGGAGTCAATTTGAATGAAACCTACCTACTATCTTTAAAATGTGGTAAGACAAATAATAAATATAATTAACATTAACGTCAATTATATTTAAATTAACTCTAGTTTTCATTTAAACTTTTACAAGCAAATCTACTATAGTGAACCAAATAAAAATGGCCCAAGTGAACTGTTGATATTTTTAGTATTATCAATACATATCATCTTTGTAATATTTAAAATTAAATCAAATTATCAGAATCAGTGATCAATCTAATCGGAAACCAATAATCGACAGTCACATGATGTTTGTCAAAATAGTTGAATGGCCCAGCCTTACTAATATATGAATGTCATTGACTTAAACGGCAAAAGGGCTGATTGATCTAGCCTTAAAATAATTTTACAATATAATATAACCAATATATTGTAGTTGTTAAGTGTGGTTATAGCTGCATTCATCATATTCTGAAAATTGAAATTGACACCTGGACACGGGAATCGAACCTAGAACATTTTGTTTAGTACGCCAATGCTCTTACCACTGAGCTATTCAGGAGTAGTCCCATGTCCAGGATTCATTCTTCACTTATATTTTAGGAAATAATCTATGACAGACATGTGCAAGTCGTCAGATACATATGGCAAGGGATGAATCCTGGATAGCTCATTATAAGAATATTGGTATAGTAAGCCAAAGGTCTCAAGTTCAATTTCTGTATCATTTTTCAATTTAAAGAATACAGTATTTATATGCGACTATAATTATACTTAACAACTATGATAGCATGCATTTATAATATGCACATTCATACAGTTGTTGTCCTATTGGCAGAATAAACCTCCCCCCCC
>CABEEJ010002583.1:14179-28578 GCA_901482245.1 Timema douglasi | reverse complement strand
TGTTGGTATAGCAATTTAACATTTATGTATTATTAATACTGGTACATTTTTATGCATAAGTTGGTAGTTCTGTTTAAAGTATGTTCTTGCCTGTTATGTATTTAGTGTTTAGTTCATTTTAATACCTCGGTTAATAAACTACTTTTTCAATCCGGTAATGTTTGATGTTCATACTTCAGAGTAAACTTTATGAAAACCTGTGATGGCACGTTTTCAAGAATGACCCTGGGCACATAACTCCAAGATAGCTCAGTGGTAAGAGTAGTGGCATACTAGGCCAAGGGTTTTGTGTTCAATTCCCATGTTCAGGTGTCATTTTTAAATATAAAGAATATAATATAATTTTCATCAGCTTATATTCAAATCCAGATTAAATTAGGAAGTTTAAATGTGACACACTATATCAAATCTACTTTTGTTTTCCTAAACAAGGTCTTTACTAATATTAAGTTTTTCAGTAAAGTTTAAACTTACCAAATAGAAAAATGAAACTATAGTATCATTTTTTTAAAAGTTTTAGACATGTCATTAATTTCATTTTACTAACAAATATTGATAAAAAAAATCAAAACAAATTCAATATAATTCTCTTTTTCCGAAAGACGAGTTATTATATTTATATTGTAATTAATCATTTATATTTGAACGTTGGTTTGGATATAGTTCCATTGCATGAGTAAAAAATGTGTATTTAAATGATTTGCTCAATCTATAAAATGAAAGTTCGTTTGGTAATTATACATACAAAAAACATATGCTAAGTTAGTTATAGCTTTTTTAACACACTAAGAAAAATTCCAATCATCATAAGCAATATTAATTTTACAAAGGCGTATAAACATTTGCACACTTATTTCCAAGAATCTTTTACGAAAGTCTATTTTGAAAAATATTTAATTTATAAATTAGATATCTTGATTACAAATGAATGACTTGAAAAGCACATACTTAGCACATATACATACCAGTAATATTTGCATTGCTATAAGATTTTGTCACAACCATTAACAATAAAAATATAACTAGAAATACAAGCTGACCAGCTCTATAGTAAATATGCCAAGCAGGATTTATCAATATTTTAGCTGTTAATAGATGGCATGTTTCATTTCCAGCTGCCAAGTCCACTCTGTTTACAGCGCAGGATGACAGTTTTAACTTGGTGGACTTCACCATAGCCCTATCATGTATAAACTACACCATAGTGGAAACAAAAATGTAATAGAAGTCTTATCTTATATGCTTAAGCTATGGCCTTTTCTGATAACCAACACCATAGTGGAACCAATGAAGATAAGTATGCTAGCTTTCAAGTTAAATGGAGGGCATGGTAGTTTTATATCATTAACTTAACTCACGATAGTGACAAACTAAAATAAGATGATTATCTGAAAATATGATTTATCTATCAATGAAATGTAATAAATGTTGCCATACCGACAAGGTATTGGAGACGGGCTTATGCCTTAGCCCGTCTCTATCTCTGGCAACCTGTCCTAAAATTGACGGTTGACCACGATACACTCTTTGCTGACGATCACTTTCAATTTCTTCAGCTGGTCCTAAATCATCTGCATAAAGCTGGTGCTGGAAAAATATATAAAAGATTAGATGACAACTGAATATAACTACTTGCATCCAAAATAACATAAATTAAAAGTTAACTCCTGATTATTCATGTGTGAGTTATGCAGTTTATGGTTTATCTATGTGTCTATCAAGGAATTTATTTGTATATGATTTATTCTTAATATTTGACAATAAGTAGAATTTAAAAAATATCATAAAAATTAATGGAGTTGATAAGTAAAGCTATATTGAAACAATGAAAGAATGTTAAAGTTAAAATCGTAAACACATTGTGTGTCTTTAATAGTTAAAAGGAGGAACTAATCAAAACTTAATTTTAAAATGTTTTAAAATTTTAAGAACATATAACACTTTGGAAATAAAATAATATTGTAATTTTAAGTTGTCCACCATGCCTTCATAAAAATGTATTAATGGAGATCTTTCGACATTTTTATGTAATCATCAGATTTAGTGTAAAGTGGACTGGTGCAATTCATCTCGAGCTATAAAACACAACTGACGAGTAAGAATGTTATGGTGTTGGAGTTGAAAATAAGGAAGGGAGGGAGAAATGATGTGATATGTCGGAGGGGGAGGGGGGGGGGCGTATTGTTTAAATGGTGGACGTTTTTATAGTGTGTGTTAAGCGAATGTAAATAAAATCTGACTCCAATATTGTATTAAATTCGTTAAAAACACACTATAAATACTTCCACCATCTTAACAAGCCCCCCTCTCCGACATATCACATCATTTCTCCCTCCCTTCTATATTTTAAACTCCAACACCATAAAATTCTTACTCATCAGTTGTGTTTTATAGCTCGGGATGAATTGCACCAGTCCACTTTCCACTAAAGCTGATGATTACATAAAAATGTCGAAAGATCTCCATTAATACATTTTTATGAAAGCATGGTAGACAACTTAAAATTACAATATTATTTTATTTAATTTTCTAAAGTGTTACATGTTCTTAAAACTTTAAAAACCTTTTAAAATCAAGTTTTGATTATTTCCTTCTTTTAATTATTAATAGCACACAATGTGTTTACAAACTGTGATTATATTAGTTTATTGTTTCAACATAGCTTTACTTAACAACACCATTAATTTTTATTATAATATTTACGATTTTTAATTTTACTTATTGTTAAATATCAATAAACTTTGACAGTTCCTCGGGATAATACCTAAATGTATTCTAAAATTATATATAAATGTTTTACTGCATGTGAACTAGTCTTTTGAACGAATTGCGGAGTTACAAAGCATCATTGTTGATCTTGTAGTTTGATAAAAACCACAAATTATTTTCATAAATATATTTATGAGTGTTTGTGGCACAAACAGCATTTTATAATAACCAACATGCAAAGAAAGTAACTTTATTTCTTTAGTTTGGTAGCTAATGTCTTAGCGAATGATCTCATTTCAGGCTGATTACTTCTAATACATAGAAGAATAGTGTGGAGGGGGAGTGGGAAACCATTTAGGAAAAATCACCCACAGTACATTTGAGCAAGATTTGAGCCTCAATCTCCTCGTCACCAGAAATACAGTTCAACACGAGGGTTACACGTTAGTTCATGAGATCACCAAAGTGGGTATTATTATTATTATTATTTAATCGATGTAATTTTTTATATCATTTACATTTTAACAGCAACAAAGATATAATTACAGCTATCAATTTACATTTAAAATATCTCATGGAAAGCATATTAGTACATTCAAAATTAATTTATATTAGTAGATTTATTCAATGTGATTTTTACTAGTTATTTATTATGATACAAAATTAATTTAGAATGCAATGTGGGATAGAACGTTTCTTAGTAAATGTCATATTTTAATAAACCTTTGTATGTTATGTAAAATCCCATATAATATTACACACTAGTAGAGACAATTGTGTACAACAACACAGTTACAAAACTACTGTCCCTAAGGTTTTCTTTAATCAAAATTAAAGAAAGCAATATTAATAATCATTTTTTCATAATTATATTCAAACACAGGTCACATAATATTTAGTTATAAGAAGGAAGACACCCAACATATGATAGTATTGACCCTTTTATATTATTTTGTTTGAAAATTACATTTATGAGATTCATAATTCATATTTTGTATGTTTAAAAAACATTATGATAATTATTTTTATGTGCCGTAAAATACCTAGCAGATTAGGAAAATTTTTAATTAGATATACCTTTGCTATTTCCTCTTGTTGCTGTCGTTTCTGTTGTTCATTCTGTATCCTCAATGCTCCTGATGTAGATCTAGTGAAGGTAATAAATACAAATTATTATTATTATTATTGTTATTATTACTATTACTTTAATGCTGGACTTAAAAGATAAATAAACATATTTTGAACAAAACAAATGGGTTGTAATTTGTTAGCATAAACTTAAAAGAATAACTGTAGGTTGGCTTGGAATGTACATTCTATGATGTGAATGAAAAAAGTTTAAATTATAACCTAATTTTATACACAAACCATCTGGAACATTTGGCCTATTTTTCTAAATTGTCAAACTAAGTTCTTCATATTTGAACTCGTACAATAATTTAAAATACCTAATCAACTGTTAAAGACATTAGACATTGGTAAATAATTTTAGTCATTAGTATAGAAATGAAATGAGCAATAAAATTGATTCAGATTAAAATAGGTATGGTACTGGTAGTTGAGTGACTTTAAATCTCTTAGCGTTAATTAAAATAGCTCTTGACTATTGCAGTTTAATAAGAAGAGGGCAGCAGGGGGAGTTGTTTTCTAGGTGTGTTAGAAACCTGCTATGGAGAAGATAAGTGACCTTGAAGTGTAAGGAAGTGCTGCACAGGGCGTACTTTGTACCCATTGTCACATATACAGCAGAAACATGAACAACGAGACTAGGAAAGTGGAGGCCATGAGAATGAAGTTTGTGAGGAGTATGCTAGCTGTCACAAGGAGAAACAAGAATAGGAATTAAATTATCTGAGAAAGAATGAGGGTACAGGGAGTATATGAGATACTATAGGAATGAGATTGTATGAGCATGTTGTGAAGATGGAGGAGAGAATACCAAAGAAAATTATGGAAATGATGTATATAGGGAAAAGACCACAAGGGAGGCCAAGAAAGAGATAGGAGGAGCAGATAGCAGAAAGTGTGCAAGTGAGAGGAAAAGAATTGAAGCAATTAAAGTAGGAAAAATGGTGGAAGGATAGAGGAAGATGGAGGCATTTTGCTAAAGTGAAACCGGTCACAGGCTGGAAACAGTTGATGATGATGATGCTTATGACTAGGCCTATACCAGTTTCAAATTAATAAAACTGTTAAGTAGATATTTTAAACTATTGTTTCATAAAATATTAGGGATTCAAAAACTGTAGCTTAGGGAAAAAACATATTATTAATCATTTTAGATGTTTGGGTAAATTATTAAGTAATTTAAGGTGATTGAACATAGAAATAATAAGATAGTATTGTTAACATTTACAAATCAATAAATAAATATATAAATGCACCTTCCTCTCAGAATAAAATTCTATCTTATCCAATATCATTAAATAGGTAGCTAAAATGATGTGTAAGATCTTTGGCATTTTCCATGAAATAAACAAACCATCACTCGCAAACGCAATTTGAAAAATCACACAAAAGTAAATACCATTTTAATCCATCTAATTTCGTGATTGGGAAAGCTGGTTTATTTGTAAGATACATTAGGAAGTCATTTCAACATATGATTCCATATATGTCAGATATTTAACCAATCATATTAGCAAAGAAAATGTTGTCTTCGTTGGCTTTTCTTCTGGAACATTAACAAGGAATTCTTAGTTAAACTCAGAAACAATAATATTTTAGCCTATTTAACATACAACATGGATGTGTTTCCGTTTTCATTAATTAATTCCACTACCTTTCAGGATAAACAAAGTACACTTCTATACGTTTAAAAATGTATATTCCAATGCATGCATTCTTATTGTAGCTGCAGTATTCTTAAACATTTAAAATGGAAGGAAATGTATTGTAAGGAATGGCTAAAATTCATTATAGTTGCTTCATTCCCATGCAAATAAAAATGGTGAGCCTATTTATTTAAATAAAGGACTGTATATCAACAGAACCAAACATCAGCTTTGGCAAATTTGTGAAATTATTCTCTTTATTCAAATTTTATAGGTTATAATACAACCTCTACTTAATATGGAATAGGAAAACAAGTGTCATTGCACTGGACTAGTCTGATGATCATGTTTGTCAAGGAAATGCAATATTTTGTTAGTCAGAGGCTTCAAAAAAATAAAAAAGAATTGAGAGCGGCTGGAGAACAATCTATTGTATGTGTATACAAAAGAAGAGAAGAGCAATCTTTACCATTCGCTAGACAAAGATAGCTTTATGAAAAATAAATTTTTTCGACATCCTATTTTGAACCAAAAATACTTCCTTCAGCATGAGCTGCAGCCAAATTCTACAATATCAGAGTATATCTTCAAATATAGGAGAGAATTAAATTGTCCTAAGTGAAACCAGACAAGAGAAAAATATTTTCCCATCATGAGAAATTAAAATCCATATCGTGGGGGCATTATTTGATATGTTGAAATCTCACAACTGTATGTGGAACCGCAAAGTGAACTTAAAAAAACAAACAAAAAAACAGGAATTAAGTGAGTGGGTAGTATCAGTACTAATAAAAAAATAGGCCCGTTAGAAGACAAAATAGAACACAATATAAGAAATATATATATAACATATTGGTGATATTACTCACTCTATGGCATTAGGAACTCAAAAGTTAATTGCCACACTTACAAATGTGTGTCACCAATCTCTATCTTGAAGCTAGTTCTATCCAGATCATCTTATTACACCCTAGGCCCTATATCTCTCAGGTCCATTCTAATGTTATCTTCCCAATGGTCTCTTTACATTGGTTTTGCCAGTTAACACCCTAAACACATTGGCGCTGCATGTCTTGCCCATGGTGATTTACGAGACTTGATTATCCTAACAATGTCTTGTGTTAAGTAGAGGGTATATAACTCATCATTATGTAGCCTCCTCCACTCACCAGTTGTCTCATCCCTTTTTGAACCAAATATCTTCCTAAGAACTTTGCTTTCGAACACCCTAATTTTTTTTAAATTTTTTTTGTGATATAAATTAAGAGATCACTTTTCGCACACATCGAGAACAACAGGTAAAATGATGGTTGTGAATATTCTGAGTTTTACATTCTTTGAAAGCAGACAAGATGACAACAACTTACTGAACGAGCAATAGCATGCATTTTCGGACTGCATTCTTTTCCTAATTTCCAATATAATATCGTTATTATTAGTTAAATTGTGCTTAAATATTTAAACTCATTAAACCTGTCAAATGATGTGGTGTTCGAAGAAATCTCTAAATTATCATCCTCAATCTGTGTCCTCTGTGTGATCATATACCCAGTCCTTTCAGAGATCACTTCTAAGCCTATTTCCTTACAAGCCTCTAATAAAATGTCTGTATGTCTTGCAACACCTTACTATTTATTGCACAACACAGCTAAATCATCTACATGTCCTAATAGCTGCGTTGTACCATTTAATGTCAACCTTCCCTACTCTCTTGCATTACCCCGATAGAATACCCTATGGCTAGATTAAAAAGTAATGGAGAACGTGCATCTCCTTGTTTCAGTCCTATTATGTACTTCAAAAGTATCTGATAAGTGATATTCAACCTGTATCCCGCCACACATATCAGTCAAACATACCTCACTTAGCTTAACATATTTTAATGGTATCCCAAATTTAACTAAAATTTCATAGAAGCTATATCTTTTAACTGACTCCTAAATCTTTTAAAATCAATGCATAATTGAATCAAACAGCCAAAGCTATTATTTATGCATTTTAGTGAGGATTACTCCATCTATGATATATTCTGAAAATTGAAAAATGACACCTGGACACGAGAATCGAACTCGGGACCTTTGGCTTAGTACGCCAATGCTCTTACCACCGAGCTAATTGTACAAGTGGCAGCAATAAGCCAACTACCGAGTCGAAGGTGGCTGCGTTATCTGATAGCTCGGGATATTAATAAATTACACATTTGTAGCCGACAATTTCCTCACGTCCATCATAGACTCTGCCTTAAAATATGAGGGAAGAATGACCCTGGGCACGGGACGATTCCTGGATAGCTCAGTGGTAGAGCAGTGGCATACTAAGCCAAAGGTCCCGGGTTCGATTCTCGTGTCCAGGTGTCATTTTTCAATTTTCAGAATATGCTATGTATAATTTGATGAACCTGTGGCATTCCCACTTTTTTCTAAAATTTATCGAATAGTGGAAATCTGATCCATTGTTGGTTTATTGTCAAAATCCACACTGATGTTCCCCAACTATTTCCTCAGCATCGGGTGTCAATCTCATTAAAATTATGTTAGATAAATGTTATAGTATGTTGGTAGTATTGAGATACCTCTCTAATCATTATACTCTGTTTTATATCCCCTTTTGAAAATGGCTATTATAATACCTTCCTTGCGTTCTTGTAGTAATACCTCGTGATTCCATGTGGACCCCAGCAGTTTATGAATTTCTATTACCAACATTTCAACACCTCCCTTCGTCAACTAATATGAACATTTTGATTTAAGATTCAAGATTTGTAGATGATACGAATATTCAAATTTGAGATTTTGATTTAAGTGAAAGTGGATTCAGCACATCTACAATATTATAATTATTTTACCAATAAATTAATATTTTTTGTTTAATTAAATCTGTGATAGATAATTAAGGAATTATTTACATCTAAAAATATTTTTTAATTCTTACCTCGATGGACTTTGTCCTGTGGGAGTTGTATGCCTTGTTCGAGGATCCGTGACTCTCACAGTACTCACTGTAGCACTTGCCCCTTCGGAGCCGCACCCCACATTACGTGGCCAATCACATGTTTGGAGCTCATGGCTGAAATATGAGTATGCAAGAAGTTGTGCAAATGGGATATATTTTTTTAAATACAGCTTTCCTTACCTCAAATTGGAAGAAGTGAAAAAGTGTGTTTGGCGGCTACTATGCTAACATAAATGCTATATATTTTAATAGAAAAATTTGCATCGCCATCCTAATGGCTTGAGAATCATTCTTGTCCTATAAATCACAGTTTTTAAGCTTTTGTTGGCCATTACTAGCTTATGTAATTTAATAGTCTAATGTAATATGAAAACAAGACGGTAAGCCGTATTAGAAATTTAGATGGGTGATTAATACGAGTACTTGGTGAGAAACACTGATTTTTTTAGTTTAGATCAAATTAGGTTCCTATCAAATTGCCTCGCACATATGTTAAGGGTGCCACTGTAGGCAGAGTACTCTAATTTATCAAGAGGGTATATTCATTTTTTAAGTCACCACAAGTTTCTTTTGGCCTTAGACATCTTAAAATCTAAAATAGCCTACTCATTGTGAATCCAATTTAATATTTTACAAACTCTTAACATTCATTCAAGAAGCTACATAAAATTAAAATACTATTTAGTGGATCTACTCCGAATTTTAAATTGTGCCACTTATGTTAATAAAAGATATTTTGTCTACAAGTGACTCAAATAAAGTATTGGGATGAATAACTTCTCTTGCAGACTTTTTTTCCCCCCCACTTTTGGGAATTTTTTTGTAATTTTTTTAAAATTTATGTGCAACAACTTGTTTGGTAAAAACCAAACTAACTTTGCCTGTTTCAATATAATCAATAGATAAATGTAATATACACATATTAACTTGTTGATATGTATAGCTATAACAATACACTTTTGTGTGTACACTGGTTTTTGTAGAAATGAAATGTCTGAAAAGCCTTTTTTTTCTACCAAAATTGTGTTATATATTATGTCCCTATCAAAATCAGAATGTGTATATACAGGATGTACCATAAAATGTCAGACCCTTTTCAGAGGTTGACAGGAGACACAAAAACAATTAAAAAAGTTGATATAATTATGTGTCCTATTTGACCATATTTCTGAGTTATGGTCGTGTATATATTCCAGTAATGTGGAGCTGCTTAGCATTATAGCAAATGCTGAAAATGGCCTCCATCGGCCTGAATGCAAGCAATGCAATACAATGTATTTTGGGAAGAGTGCTACATTCTATGTCACGATGACTGAAAGCTTGCATTTAGGCCATTTTGAGCACTTCCTATAATGTTAAGCAACTCCACATTACTGGAGTACAAACATGACTATCGGTGGCGAAGCATGATGATAATTTTTGAGTAAGCTGAGTCATGAACATTCAAAAAGGAACACACCTAACGATGTCGAAATTGGGATTTTTATGAAGTTATATAATACAGTACTGGCAGACTACTATTACTATTACTACTACTACTACTACTACTACTACAACATTCGGTTAGCGCATTTGCTAAAATTTCACTACGCTTTAAAAAAGACTAATAGATTTAAATTTTACATCTGTTAAATTAAGTGAAGGGATCGTTTCTCTCCTTTTACAAAACCTTTTGGGTTAGCTGAGCTTATCTTGCCTACCCTGACTCCTTGGTACTAATGACTATAACTCGGAAAAAAGTAAAATGGGACACTTGGTTATATGAACTTTTCTCATTGTTTTTATGTCTCCACTGGAGTGGGTATCGCATGTTACAGTTCAGCCTGTATGTTATACACACACGAGTTTATTGTTTAATTCACTTTGTCAAAAAATAATAAGACAGGAAAACAATTATCTCTATTAAAACCACAATTGTCAGTTTTATATTCACCTGTACATTAGTCCACCAGTGCAGGATTCAAGTAAGGCCCCACCAAAAACACACACATAGTATTGCGTGCAGTCGCTAGGGTGTGAATAGTAGCCAAACTCCTCAGGACAATCGAATCCAGAAGACTGGCTTACCCCAGCAACGAGGCGACCTCTTCTCTGGCATGAACAGTGGTCTGAAAAATAGAACACATACAATTGTGTTAGCTTCTGTGTAACATTAAACTAATTTTCAGAAATCAAACAAACTAGTTTAAAAATAGGCTATTGCTATTGAGTCTCAACATGTAAGTCGTAACATTAACTTGTGTACTCGCACGACGACTTTGCGCCATGATTATGGTATAATTGTACCGAAACATGTCGGACAGAATCTAATCGGCTTTCTTTTAAACGCTGATTACCTGCCCAAGGAGTAATGGGACTCAACAATATTAAGACTTCGATTCCATACTTGAACACAGATTATTTTTCATAGCTTGTTACGTTCCAAACCTTATTTCATTTTATTTTCGCAACTTGTAAGACACTACTTTCACGAGTTTGATTTATTTTAACTAGTTTTCTTCAGTGTTTGAATTTTAACTGTGTGTTATTCTCAAGTTTTGGTCTGATATTAATTATTTTAATATGTTCTTTATGTATAATTTTTTGACTGAAGGTCACCATTTGACTTTGTAATTATTGTTATATGCCATTATATTTTTAATTTTTCAATCTATTTCATATATTTTATGCTTGTTGAAAGCACAGCTTAACGTGTTTTTTCAGTATTAAAGTATATTCCATTACAACCTGTTAATAACTTTTAACTTTTTATTAATTTCTTCAGTTATTATATCCTTTCACTTTTATATTGCTAATCTTAAGTTCGTTTCTAAGTCTTAACCATAAGCATTACTGCTCCTTACTTATTTATAATTTAGAATGTTTTCTAAAATGATTTGTGAACATTGTCAACTCATGATTTAAGTCTAGGTCATCCAAATCTCTCAAGTCGCCATATTGTAAAGCAGACTATAAATTTGAGTAAGCACTTAAAAGTTATTTTGAAGATTTATATTTCAACCCTTGAATATCAAATAAAAATTCAAAATTAGAATTAAGATCACTTAATTGAGAAAACCTTTCAACAGAAGCAAGCACTCTATCAAGAACCACCTAATAAAACTCTCGTAGGCGATTCTAGAGAGAAGATGAAGTATACCATTAGTTACGATTCTCGAATTACACCGGACAGCACCTGTATTTAACAGCAATCATCTTTTGACGTGCAGACGTGAACGGCGTGGTGAGTTGTACAACCCTTCCTGCTGGCTAGACATCCCAAGCTCATTCCCATTAGCTAACGGTCCGGGAATAAACGAAGCGTAGCTGTGATACTGAAAGTTGCTTAAAGCAGTATTGAATGTGGCCGGCTCTCCAATGTTCAATATTTCTCCATTCATTATTTGGCACTTCCACTATTTTATAGCCTGAAGGGACTGTCGTTCTTAACTCGTGAAGGGTATGACTTGGTTTAACTCTTAAGTAAGCCCCACTAGCAATACTACACTCCACACGGATCACGTTCACATGCAGGTTATTCACAATATAGGTCAACATGTGTATTTTGCTACCGGAAAGAAGGATGGCCTTGAAAACTAGTAGATGCGAAAATGCTAGGTCGGGTAAAGTCGATATTTTGATCGCAGATGATGTAGCTTTTGAGGGTGGTCGGATCATCAATGATGGAGAGTTTCACGTCACTTTTAGACACTCTTCGTAAATATCGAACCAAAGCTTTCATCTCGTTAGTACCCGGAGGAATGCTATACTCATTCCCGTCGCAATAAAATGTATTATTGTGTTCGTCTATATTTGGAATGTAATTAAACGTTGTCAGATTGATCAGTTTGATAAACCATTCCTCTTCACGATTCTCCTCACCTAGTAGGATATGAGTAAAATAATTCTCCTTCGGATTTGAGCTTTGACCCGTCAATTTAAGCGTCAAAGATCTGTCTACGGGGGTTGTATCGTTTGCACGGGTATTTAAGGAAAGCTAGACATAGATGACCGAATGGATGATACCACTTTCGTTCATCCATGTTCGGTTGGAAGGAAAAGCGTCTCTTGCGAATACACCTCTAAAGAAAGTTTTCTTTAACACTTTAGCTTACTCAATTAAATCTGTTTCAGTAAGAGCAAGTTTAGGTAGTCAGTTTTTAGGGTATTGACGTAGATACAACCCTTTACCTTTACCTAAGGCAATACGCTCGAGCATATGATTATATATCTGATACTCAATCAATTTTTTTAAAAGCCTCGGCACTAATGACAGCTTTCGTGATCCCCCCCCTCCCCCACCCCACATCTCTAGCGACAACAATAGGTAAGAATCCACCCTTATTATTCCGATGAGTAGTAATAGTACGACGTTTCTTCGTCTTACGCTGAAAACAACGTCCTTTGGAGCGCCAGATCCCATCTTTACCTTTGCTTTCATCGTATTCGCTACAGCCCAAGCAGGGGCTTCAACTTTGAATAGGGTGCGAGTACTCGTTTCCGATATTTCTCGGTAAGCACACCATCTGCAGTGTGATGACCAGTCAGATCTTAGGCTATATTGTGCTCTTTACAGAGAGAGAATGGAAAGAGATGGAAGTAAATATCATAGACCACGGAGAGAGAAAGAGAGAGAGAAAGTGGAAAGATAAGGAAATATCATAGACCACTTAATTACAGTGGGAGGAAAAGGGGGGCAAGTTTGTGAATAAATTTGCATATGTAATAGAAATATCATTTGCGTCTTACTTGTGATCTTAATAAAATAATGGAAAACCTGGCAAATCAGGGAATTTTAGTATAACAAATAGTTTGGCTGGACACCTCTTGTTATACATGATCAAAATTGCTTTATTGTATTGTATTCGTGTGTGTAGCACTCAAACCATTAAATCATTAAATGATCCCAATCAAACTAACACCTTTTGCACACATCCACACACACACACGCACACACACGCACACACACCTACCAATAACCTTTTGTTTACATAGCCTTAAAATGTACTTATAACAGGTGTAATGGGGCCAAGACTGTCTGGAATACAAAGAGATAAGGGTCACACACTGATTCTTTACTTTGGTTGAGGAAACAGCCTTCACCGAATTATATTTCAATTTGATTAAATATAGTTGATTAAGAACACCTGGGGACGAGACATTTGGCTTACTGTGCACCACTGTGTTATCCAGGAATCGTGTAGTACTCGTGGTCATTCTTTTTCGCCAACCCTCTACAGTGAAGTCTTGTACGAGCGACAACATAAAACCAACCCTGTGTATTGTGTAACCTGTAGATATGTTCCAATGCTATCTCAAGAAGACGATAAATTCACGCATCCATCACAGAGTGATTTTAAATTACGAGTGAAGAATTACCCTGATAACTGGATGATTACTGGATAGCTCAATGGCAATTAAACTGTGTCTTGGCCTCGGTTTCTGTGTCTAGTTGTGATTTTTAAACTATATTTAATTTAATTGGATGTCATATCATATTTGGAATGTTATTGGGCCTGCTATCAAGGACATAGCCAGACCAAATTTAGGGGGGAGGGGGTGGCTTTAGGGAGCACAGACCCCTAAATGCCTTAGGCAAAGAAAATATTTCGAAAATTAAATGCCTCTAGAAGCTGTCTAGAGTTTATTTTATGTTAATTAAGGCCAGGTAATTAAGTGCTAAAATTTGTTTAACACTTAGAATCCTACATAACGTCTCCTCCCTCAAAGTCTTTTATATTTTCAAATATAATACGATTAAAAACAAACTCCAAATAACTTCTAAAGGCATCGAACTAAAATGTAAACTATCATGTGAGGACCAATCCATGATAGTACCTTCTAGGGGCAACCATTTTTCTAAAACCCTCTGAGGTAAGACCACTTTAAATAGATTCTAGAGGAGTGTAGTAAAATATCCAAATGAGGTCCAACCCATTGGCTTAAAGCATACAATCGTCAACATTTTTCTGGGGGAGGGCCCGG
>CABEEJ010002583.1:0-13947 GCA_901482245.1 Timema douglasi | reverse complement strand
GGGGGGGGGATAGAAAGTTACTAAAAAACGCTCTTAGCTACTTAACCCCTCCTCCTTTCTCAAGTCAGATTCCAACGCCATTGACCCAGCCTGGATCATTTTAGAGATCATTCCTTACTTCTCTAATCTAGTAGGAGGGTTCAAAAAAATTGTTCTTGAAGAAAAGGTTGGGTCATCCTCTCCTGTATAGTCCAATATTATTTCCAACTTGAATAATAAAACACAGAGGTATTGAGAATGGAGAAGGATTAGGGGAAGGGGTAGGGGTTGGGGTTGTTTTTGCCCTAGGTTGTCAACCCGCTCTTCATATTACTTCGGTCTACAGTCAGATTCGGATAGGAAGAAAACTTTCCGACAGTTACTAAAGTTATTGAAAACAGTTTTTATATAAGTGTATACACGTCAAATAATGTGATTTGCAGCTGTCACGTTTGATATTTATTATCAATACCTATAAAACTACAACAATTAAATAGTAAAAACTATCAATTTTGACCGCAAAAAATATGTTTGTATTTTCTAAAGGGCTATTCCTTCTACTAACCATAGTCTACACTATACACTAAACTAGGAAAACTAAAATAATTCCCAAATCACAGTATTATAAAAGGTGTGCTGGGGGTCGCGGACCGTTCACATCCACCCTGTGAACCATGAGCTATTTTCAGCACCCTGTGAACCATGAGCTATTTTCAGGATATTGGGGTACGATGCTGATTGAACACGATCGAAGACACACAAGGAATACCCAAGGCTTTGATTATTGAAAATAAAACAGGTTGCTGGATTAAATAATTAAAGTCTAAATTAAGTCTGTAAATTAATAATAGAATAAGAACAAAAACACATAAAATAAACAGATAACAATAATATTTAGCACCGCGTCTTACTACCCGTTCGGAAGAATTAACAAATTACTACGTGATAAAAACGCAACAAAAAAGTGTTTAATAATTAAATATTTTTACTATACTAATACTATTTTATCTGCAGACGGTGAACTACATACAATGCAACTACAATGAAATAGTCTATAATTATAAATGTCCAGTATTATATTATAAGCTATTATTTTACAGTACTATAATACACTCAGTATATACTAGACTTTGAAGTTTAATAGTTACTTTAGTATTAATAATTAATAAGTTAATAACAAAACTCACGAGTCAGGCTACTCACCATGATTGCTAAACATCTACAAAAAATGCTTGTCTCTAAATTAAATTATTTATCCATGTGTGATGTATATGTAAGATTAATAATCATTTATTGAGGAACTAACTTCTAAGGGGCCCAAGTACTACTTGGCACAGAGCCCCCAAAAGTGTTAGTACGGGCCTGTATAGCTAAATTATTTGTAATGTTTTGGACACTAATCAATATAAACAATATATTTTTTAATCCAGGAGTACCCCAGGACGTTGATTTTAGACATAAAATAGGTGTGTACAAATTATGTCCAATTATTAAACAAGTTTGATCGAAATAGTTTTACAGTGAATTTTTAAATGTTTAACACATATGCACACTCCTTTTATCTAATTATTTAAGTTTATCTTTTTAGTGTGTCACCACAATTAGAGAACTTCCATATTCGATAAGTGGAACTAAACACTTTGTTACTTTTTTAGCAAAAAAAAATAATTCTTTATGAGCACCACGTCTTACTACCTGAACAGGTTGCACGCATGTGTACTAATTACACTAATGGGCTATAGATAAGGAAGGTTGAATTTAGAGGAATTGTACCCGCATTTGTGTGGAGGGAGAATTGAAAAATCCCCTTAGTACACCCGACCAAGATCCAAACCATGATCCCCTCAACACTGACAACCAGCATAACACGAGAGTAGTACCTTAGACCATGCGATCACCGAAGCGGGTAAATATTAAATTCATTTTAACTTTGGATACTACTGAATTTTGAATGCTTTTAAAAAGTATACTTGAGGTGTTAGCTATTCCAGGCTTAAAAACGAGGGGGGGGGGGGAGCTATCAGTAATAAATTATTTCTGAAGTTATCTGTAAGATTTTTTAAAATGATAAACGAGGGTAAAGGTTTTAATAATATAAGTGTAATAATTTACATTTGTTGTTGTGTTAAAATAACTAAAATCCCTTTGATGTGCTAAATCTATGCACTATTCTTTGGTTTTTACAAAGACTAATAAAATGTATTAAACTGTTTAGTTTAACATTGGTCTTATGGAGGAATCGTATTTGATAATTCTGTCTGCCTAATTTTAATGCAGAGAAAACTAATATTCCTTAAGATAATGATTTTTTAAAACTATGATGCAGGATAGATAATATATTGGTTTTTCTTATTGATACCAGATTATTTCTTAGTTGTAAATAAAAAAAATTGAAAAAATGAGAATGAATTAAAGTTCGGCAGAAGGGAGCGAAAGTATTTTTACAGTTTTTATAGAATTGAAATTTTTTGGCCAAAATAAATCCATTATTTCTCCAGTAGCGACATAGAGCTTAGTTTTCTGCAAATGCTAATAACAGATCTTGAATATCTTTCAAGGTGTCCTGGAATTTTGTAAAGACTTTGTTTCTTTGTTTAAAAATTTTATGTTGCTACTGGAGAAATATTTGATTTATTTTGGCCAACAAATTTCAATTCTATAAAAACTGTAAAATTACTCGCGTTCCCTTCTGCCGCACCTTAAGGCATGGTTTGAGAACCAAAATAGTAACAAAAAAGTGCCCAAAGAAAACCAAAAGTAAAATATTTTTATTTATTTGATCAAACGTCCCATTAAAGGCTTAAGGCCATTTGACAATCAATTTTCTCAGAGAAGACCTCATGAGGTTATAAAGTTTTGTTAGTTATTTTAACATAGCTTGTCGGAAGGGAGACCAAGAGGGTGAATGGCTTTGGCTAGTCAACAGAGACTGGGCTAGAGCTCATCTCATCTTGTTTGCAAACACCTTCAGTAGATGCTGCTTTTCATCTACCAATAATATTACAATTTTATAGTTTTAATGTCCCTATGTCAGTGACCAGGGATATATAGTAAACCCTGGTCAGCGACCGGCATTTTAGGTAACCAAAATCATGTTCCCGGTACAACATAACCAATGTTTACAACAAGTGCTTAGGGTTCAAACAAAATACAAAAATATATCAAAATAAAGTTATACTTAGTGTTTATTATACATTTAAGTTGAATCTACATGCTGGTATAGTTTAAGAAGTAGGCTACATATTACATGTGCGTATAACCCGAACGGTTAGTAAGACGTGGTGCTAATAATAATAATAATAATACTTATTACATAAAATATAGAATATTACTCTAAACGTTTTTAACTGGAAGTCGACATTTTAATACGAACTGTTGACCCTTGGGGACCCAATATCAATATTTTTACTTTCTCGCTATCTTACAGGTAGAGAAAGTACTGTGATCGTAAAAATTTTTTAAACTATTTTGATGAATGTCGACATTTCATGATCCTCTGAATCCGAAAAAGAGGTTTACATAATGCCGTCAGTCTGTCTGTCAGTCTGTCTGTCGGTCTGTGACCTCGGGTTAGAGCCTAGACGATTTTACCGATTGGGCTAAGACTCGATATCTTTGGTTTTCATACGGTTACCCCGAGGAAATTTTGGAATTGGATATTCAACCCTAAAATTAAGGATAGTTTCCTTAAGGGCGGAAAGAGAAACAAATCGATTTTATCAAAATTGGCTTTAACGATTTTGATTAAATTTCATTTCTAAACTTTGATCAATATTACAAACAAAATGGAAAGCCTCAAGTATTCGTCAAAATGACTTTAAGTATTCCGGTCTGATGCATAAATTATAATTTTAAAAAATTCAATTTTCTCAGAATCGGCTTATAACGATTTTGATTAAAGTTCGCACCTAGGCCTTGATTAAGATTATAAACCAAATTGATTTTTTCATTTTCCCATGAAAATGTATTTTAGGGTTCTTTACAGAATCAAAAATGTTTTATATCTCCGCAACTATTTGAGATACTAAATAACCTATCACTGTACAATTTTAGTACTATTGAAAGTAAAAAACTTTTATTTGAAATATATTTTTATAAAACCAACAGTTTCTGAGATATTGGAAAATATATCAATATAATTGTGTGAGCTTTAGTTGTCAAACGCAATAATTCTCTAATACCATAGAGTAAGCAAATAAGTAAGTAGTTCTCTCTAGAAGTTAGGGTAAGTGTTTGTACAGCACAGGGGTGAATCCGGGATTTTCGTGAGGGCGGGAGGGACGTGGATGCTCCCATCGGGATCAAGTCGGGGGGGGGGGGCGGGGGAGGGGGGGTTCAGGAAATATTGACATAAAAATACTTCAAACTTTGAGAGNGGGGGGGTTCAGGAAATATTGACATAAAAATACTTCAAACTTTGAGAGGAAATCTTTGAGTAATATTTCAGTGTAACGCTAAACTTGAGAATAATCCTCTAATGAAGGGTATAACACGAAATTTGCAATTAGTATTGAAATTTATTAAAAGCAAATAATAAGAACATATTTTGTGATTATTAAGAGGGAAATAAGTCTAAACATTTTAACAATTAACACGTTGTGTGTGTGGTATTATTCAAATATTTTGTTTAAAGCACGTTATTTAAAAATACATTATTTTAAAGGTCTTTATTTATTATTAATCATTGAAATTGTAATAATAAAAATGATAAAATAAATTTAAACCTAAACAAGGTTTGTGTAACAAGGTGAGGTGTACACAAATTAAATTTGGGTAGTTTCATCAATGCCTATTTTCACCATTTTAATACTTAATGTGATTGTCTTAAGTATTTATAATAATTACCATATAATAATCATTACCAATAACAATTTAAAGAATGAAATCTGGTTAGTGAGATAGTATTACGTGACAATAAAACTAGTAGTGACTTTAACATTGATTTAATTGTTTTAAGGTGACCTGGCGGTCTAGGGGTAAGGTGTCAGACTTCTGTGCTGGCAGCCGGGGTTCAATCCTCGGTCCAGGCAAAGATTTAACTGATTACCAAACCCTTCCTTAACCTCTAACAAGACATCTTGTGAATGTGGGGCATGCCAGGCTCTCCACCGTGGTTCGGATTCCACGTTAAACTGTAGGTCCTTCATTTCATCACACAATCACCCTACCATTACACATTAGCGTAAGTGTGTACAACCCGAACGGGTAGTAAGACACGGTGCTAATAATAATAATTGGTTTAATTTCTTGAAGGGGGAGCGCTCCCCCCAAGCTCTACTCCTTGATCCATCTCTGTTACAGCAATGATTTCTCTCTTTCATTTTATAATCAATAGTCAATAATTACATATTTTAATGGTCAAATTTATAAAAGAGAAATTTAATAGCAATGGGATAACCATAATATGTGCATCCCCTAATAAAATGTCAAATATTTTAACCGGAAGTCAAAATTTTAATACGAAATGTTGACCTTTGGGGACCCAATATCGATATTTTTTTTATTGGTATGAATGTACAAAGGAAGACGTTAATTATTTAGAAATAAAATTATAAAATTTACAACCATGAGTCAAAAAAATTGTTTATAAGCATAGCACAATCTTTTCTTGGGTTCGCTATTGTATTTTATATTACGAATTTTGAGTAAATATTTATATTTTTAAACACAAGAGCGAGAAAGTCCGTGCGGAGTTCCGTACCATTTATTTTTGTTGTGACATACATACCACAGATACCAATTTGGAACAAAATCGTTAGAGCCGCTTTCAAAATATTTCGAATGTTCTAAAATTACTCATCAGTATTTGGGAGGTCAAACATAGTCTGTACAACAATTTCAGTCAAAATCGTTTAAGCCATTTTCGAAATTGGAATTCAAAAAAAGCACTCATCACCCTTAATTTGAGGGCTAGAGTGGAAATGAAAAAAAAATCCGGAGGTATAAACTTGTAAAAATTAAATATCAAGTTTGAGCACATACATAGACAGACAGACAAGGAGACTGACAGAATTGTAAAATGAAGTATTTTTTCTTGTTTACATTTTTTATTTCGATTTCAATTTTTTCACGATTACAATACTTTTTTTTTGATGAGAAAGTAAAAATGAATGGGGGCATTTGTCTCTATGGACATTTTTCCATGTGCACACTTTTAGTGTGAGCTTTTTCTTCGTGAGTATTTTTCGCGTGAGCATTTTTCGTTTGAAAATTTTATATGAGGTAATTTTTCCATGTGGGCTTTTTTCCCTGTGATCATTTTTTCTTGTGGGCATTTTTCCGTGTGGGCATTTTTCCTGTGATCATTTATGGTTGTGTTTTTTTCTGTGCGGAGTTTACGTGCCGCGCTTCTTTCACTTTCGCTTTTTCCCTAGAATCGAATATGTAAATTAAAATTGAAACTAGTCCCAAACAACCTTATTTAACCGACAATTCGCTTTTAACATTTATAACTGGCAGAAATGAAATATGCAATTATGTTACACATAAATTCGGGCTCTAATAATCACTGTCATCATGCCATCTTATTGCGAGTATGACGTGTAGACAACCTCCAAGGCTTACCCTGGGCAACGTTCTGCTACCACAGAGCGGCTAAAAGTCTACATACATGGCGATGCGATAGAACTAGACACTGCCTCTCTCATTGTTAAGGTGCGGCAGAATAGAAGACCAAATTTCATTTTGGGTCTTATCCTCCCTCTCAAACTGAGTACCTGCTTGGGGAGAGGAAACACCCCCACCACTCTATTACTTTCCCCACCCTGGCGTGGCGTGTGACACTCTTGTGGTCGATTGGTTTTCTGTATCCTGAAATACAGACAAAGCAGAGACCGGTCGGCCGCCTCTACCTGACATGTTGGGTTAACAAAGGGTTTGAATAAAGGCTACGTTGAATACGCTTGGTTCCTATTTCTAATATACACTAATCAGAAAACTTCTTTATTTTTCTAGAAAATTGAAACAGTTTTAAATATGTGTTTAATGAAAACATATTATCATTGCTTATTGCTCTGTTAGTTGAAAAACAAATTTGTTACTAATTGTTTAATATAATGATTCTATAGATATTTAAAATCAAATGGAAAGCTATTCATGCACTTTCTAAACATGCTGAATATTGACTATATCAGCATATGACTTAGACACTTTTTTAAATTATAGTTGAATAATTATTTATCGTGCCCTTTATGAATACCTACATTGGAAAGTGACTATATAAGCGCACGACTCACAAACTAGCGTAATCCTAGGACGGACGTCGAGGCTATAAATTAATTAAAATATCATAAATATTACTTTCCCAAAGGGAATTAAACAATTAGTTTAGTAAGAGGACGCACTAAGTATTCGGCTCAATTATCTAGAGCAGCGGTTCCCAAACCGTGGTACGTACACTTCTTCCAGCTAGTACGCCATGAGAAGCCATACAAAACAAGCAAATTCAAGTTGTAAAAATATAATGTCTCATCAAATACCATAAATATATTAGAACAAAGTCAAACCAAAAGGGAAATAGATTTAAACAGTTGTTGGAGGTGTAAATATGAGTATTTTTTATAGTTCTTGATACGTGTGCCCTGTTATCCGTATTGATTAAGTATAAATGTTAAATAATGATAAATAAAATAACAACTGTTAATCTATAAATGGTGTTGTGTCATATTCCTGGGCACCATTCAAATGTACCTAAATATTACTCCAAGATATGGAAATTGTTTGGGTGGTACGCCATTCTACAAGTTTGGGAACCAATGATTCTAGAGTTTAGATGAATGCGTGAAAAAAAAGATATAACCTCTATTCATATATTCCTCATTTGATAAAAGGAGGTACTCTCAAAATGGTGTGAGCCAAGCACGTAGGTATGATTTAATTTTTTACTGTGGGAGGGCATTTGGTAGGAAAGAGATTTTTTAGGGGGTAGCCTCCACCCCCTGAATTACCATTGGAAGAAGTTTTATTTTACATTATACGTTTCTCGAAACGATGTAAAAAATTTTAATGTAGCGTTGGACTTGAGCTAATTCTTCCCCTTTGTGTAAAACATACCCATTTTATCGTGGCTCTTATTAGAAATAGTTAATGTTGAACAAATGTTGGAGAGACCGACTCCAGTTTCCCAGTGGACTAACGCGTTTGTCTCTCATTGCACTCGATCACAGGAACATACCACAATTATATAGAAACATCTAGTAGCCATTACAATAAGATACATTTTTAATAGTTGTATTGTAGGAAAAGAGTAAAGCTACAAAACTCTGGAAGTCATTACTAAAGCTGGGATTTCTATGTAAATACATATTCTATTCCTTGCCATTTAGATGCTTAGAAAATAGAAATCTCAATGAATCACCATATTAGGGTTAATATAATATAAAAATCAACTTTTATTTGATTATCATTTTATATATTTTTACTTTTTTGACATATTTATATATTCCAAGTGATTTTACATAACGTTACCTACTTTGTGATGTTTTAATACATATTAAGACTAATTGCAGATTTGTTGAATTTTTAAACATTGTTTGATTTGGTTTGGTTTGCATAAATCAGCTGAAAGGAATTTTTCATTTAACTATTGAAAAGGCTAAAATCCAACTCGGGTAGTCAAGTGTTTTCCCACTAAGTACATTACTTTTCTCTTCACAACGAACCTTTTGATGCATTTTTAAAAATAATATTGCAAACAGATAAGGAATTTCAGTCTAGAACCTCCCTCCCCTCCAACACACTAGTCCAACGACTTACATTCTTATCTTGTAATATTTCCAAATTATTTTAGTTTCACATTACCGGTTGAAAGTGAAAGTCTAACAGTAAGCTACCATCAGATGTTTTATTTTTTCACCATTACACCATCCGAGTCTCGCAGACTAGTAAATTAATGTAATGGGCTGGGATCAACGATTCTCTCAAAACCGACGGTAAAGTTGTAATGTGTCAAACTTGCAACAAAAATATGGGATGTTTTGTAAAATCACAATAATTTGGAACAACGTGTGCGGCGCACATTTTGTATGAATGAAGAATCTAAATTATTTGAAGAATCCTTTAAAAAAAAAGAAGATGAAGATGCCTTCCTTCTAGTTAAAGAAACTAGTTCTGTAGGACTTGTGTAGAGCAAGGGTCGCTGCAAACTTCCCATGTTTTAAATTCCAAGGGCCTGAATTTGCATCCTTCTTGTGACAGTAATGAAAGCGACACATTCCTGATCAATCAATACCCAGAAAGAATTATCTGCATATCTGTTATGAAGAAACAATGGAAAGAATAATAAAATACATGGGAGATGCCTTCATATGGGTCGCTGTGGATGAAATGACGGATATTTAGGGTAATCTTGTTGTGGACCTTGTGGTAGATAAGATAGATCCTAAGAATATTGCCAAACCATATTTGATTTACTGAGAAGTGATGGAACACACGTATCATGTTGCAAGATTCGTGAATGATGAATTGAAATTGCTTTGGCCTAGGTGAGCTCACGGAGAGGTGGTCCTGGCGCTATATTCAGATGCCACGGAGTATATAATGAAAATCTCAAGTGCTTTGAAGTTGTTATATCCTGATATGATCCATCTTACAAGTCTGGCTCATGAACCACACCGTGTTGTGGAATACATTAGAGTCCAGTATTTACAAATAAATAGATTATTTTATGTGACAAAAAAGACTAGACCTATTTGTGAAAGTCCCACATCAGTTCAAAACTTGCTAATTCTTGTTTGATGTGCCGTTGCCCCTGCAATTAGTTCTAACAAGATGAGGAACAGCCAACTTTTACTATGAACAGCTTCGAGTTGTAAAGTCAGTAGTAGATATGTTCGCTCCTGAGTGTGCGATATCTGTATGTGAATCTCACAGCTCATTCATTGATCCAGAAGGGGCATGTTCATCTGCGTACACCAGGAATAATTTCTGTTTGCTTCCAGAGAGTATTAAACGGTTGGAAACTTCTAGATTTCCACTACAAGAATATATGAATATCATAGAAAGCACAATTTCAAATCTAAATGCTGTGAATGAAGAAATTGGTGAAAGTGTTTCTACTAAGTTTCAGGCAGTGGGGAACATTGTTCCCGAGAAAATTATTCTATTAAAATACGCCCCAGTGACATAGTATGACGGGGAAAAGACATTTTACACCTACAAGCATATTCTGTCAGACAAGTGGCAATCATTGACCACAGAAAGAATTGAACTGCACACCAAAGTAGAAGTAATCCATCAATGTATGTGACATTCAGAGTGTAAATAAGGTATATGTTGCGTGATTAGTAAAATATTTGTTTTACATGATGTTAGATATTTTTTATGAATCTAGATATTTACTACATATTTCCTTGATTATTATTATTACATATTTACATATATATTTTGTTATATGATACTACATAAAAATCCCAGCTTTAGTCATTATAATAGCTTATATTTTCAGTTAATTTTATTGCAGGAACATAGCACTATGTAGAAATATCTAGTAGCCATTACAATAAAATACATTTTTTCAATATATTACAATATGATACATTTTTAATCAATAATGGTGTTTTAGCGAGTTTTTAAAATAAACAATAAAAATCTAAACAGCTACGTTGTTTCCGAAATCTTTGGCTTTGTTTTAGAATTTTGTGCATTCAAAATATATCCTGGCTTTCTTATTCTCATTGATCTAGTGTGCTTAGAATCCATTAGCTCGGGCAATATACAATTTAAACAAAATCTAGTTAATTTTGATTCCTTTTCAATTTTCCAAAACTCATCTTTTTCTACCCTTTCGACTACCATACATTTTTTTGTCCATACGACAAGTAAACAGTACTTTCCTTAGGTGACGTGAAGATAATAATAATTATATTAAGGAAAGGAAGCTGTAATAAATCCCATTCATAACATAATAATACGTGTAGTGTCCATCTAATACTACTAGTCACAGTAAGTTCATTAGAGAAATGGGAAAGGGTGAGAGAGAGAACGTTATGATCAAAACTTATTCCAGGGAGGGGGAGGGAGTTTTGTTACGATCTCAGTAGTTGAATATGTTAAGTTGAATTCATTTAATATTTTAAAATTAAAAAAAAATTGTTCTTGGCGTGAAAATTAAAATTTATTTTGGAATCTATTGCTTTGAAGGGACTTGTATTCAGCGCTGATACAAGTCAGGTTTAGTCGAGGTAATTGGGTGTGTGATGTCTACACTTCCTTTCTTTCCTAACAGACCCTGTTGGCTCAGGACGGATGTCGTTGAGACAGGAAGTATTCAAATAGTCCGAAGATCCTTGCCAAGGATATAGTACAATATCTTGTATAATATATTCCTTAAATGATAGATAATTTTTCACTTTTGTGAAATTAAACTCACCTAGTCCATGAATTTTTCTTTATCATATTTTATCAAAAATAACTTATGAAATTAACAATATTAAACAATGTTTTGAGCAACATGTAGAAAACAAAGAAAAAAATTATAAGTCCTTGCAGTAACTATTTATTATTAATGAATATTATTGAACTCTACCAGCACTCCTATTGTTATTTTACAGTAAATAGGTAAACACTTTTGGGTTGTTCAAAATATTTTACGCCCTCTAGCGTCTAGTGTCCATACAGTCATAATAAAAATAATAAAAAATATATTATTATTGGTTAATCTAAAATTTCTGTAGCAAATCAGTCTTTTTACTGTGCATTAGTAGCTATGCGACCGCACCTTAATATGACAAACTATACAAAATAATAACGTCTGCTAGCCTTGAACAGGCGTGTTTGATATTCACCTGAGACTGTACCAAGGAGTTGTAAATCTAGTACGAATTCTGACCGAGTTCACTTGCGATTATTTCCCCATTAAAGTGTTATATTTGATTGTTTCTAGACCATCACACATATATGTCCTATTAACTGTCTTATGCTCAGCAAGTACAGATAATCGCCTAATAGCAATAGTATTTTTCTATGTTTTAGAACATTTTATTTTCAAAAACAAATGTTGGTTCATTTTGTGAGATGAAATTAATTGTTTTAATGACTTAAAGGGACTTTAAATATTATATTTTTGTGGCGTGATTTATGAACTTCTATTATATTATAGAACAGCCATTAGTTATGGCTAATAAAACATTTATTGAAAGGGTTATTTAATAACTATTCCCGTTGCCCTGAATACTGATTTGTGAATTGAAACATAGCCTTGATAAACTACAGTTGAAAAAGAAATGTATAACCTTGCTCTTTCTTAATCTCTTTCCCCAAGGACTTGTGAAATGAATGTATGAATGGAAAATAAATAAATGCCTTGGCTGTGCACGAAATGAAAGTAAAATCAAAATAATTGAGGTAAAATTGTTAAAACAATTTACACTTTGACTAGGCGGATCATAAGTACCATATTAAGTTAGCGGAAATCTTAGTTTAGTTTACTTTAACTGGTTTTTAATTCATTTGGTGTCTTTATGTTTTGGTTCATCAGGTTACAGTTTATCTCTAACAGACTTGCACCACAGCTCAGAAAATGCAATTTATTTGACAGAAAAGGTTTTAACTGTGGCCCAAGGATATATTTTTTTTCCGGCTCGGTGGGCATCAGGAGCTGGATCGTGGCTCTAAAAGTAAAACGTTAAATATTCTCAGGATAATACTTGTGGGGTGTCCTAAGATACTTTTATTTTGTTTTATAAAATACGGAGTGTTATTGAAAGGCAATTTTTAGGAAAGGGCAAGGAATATATTAAATGTGTTTGAATGTATGAAAGTTTCAATAATAACTTGATATTTCACATTTGTATATATTATATAATCGGTGTCCTATTGTTCCCGTATTTCTAGAGATATTTCTAGTGGTACAATCTCTTGATATTTCACATTTGTATATATTATATAATCGGGTCTTATTGTTCCCGTATTTCTAGAGATATTTCTAGTGGTACATTCTCATGATATTCCATTTTTCCATTAACGTCCTAGAAACTATGAAATGTATCGAAATTACTTTGTATTCCTAGATCATGTATTCCTCTATGTCTAAAAGTTTTACCATTATCCTAAGTGTGTGCATGTACGCGTCAATTGTTACAATAATACTACATTTATAATGTCATACAAAGCGACAAAGGACAACAATATTAAATAGCTGTAAAATGTTATTATAAACAATACATATAAGTGAGATATTTAGCACCTCGTCATACTACCCGTTCGGGTTGTACGCTTAGCTTATGTTCTAACTGCGCTAATGTGTTAAGGATAATGAAGGTTGAGTTTATAGGAAGTGTACCGGCATTTGCGTGGAGGAGAGTGGAAAACCATTTAGGGAAAAACCCCTTCACTGCACCTGACAAGGATTCGAACCCAAATCTTCCCGCCATGAGTAAGCTAGTCTATTACGAGAGCGATGGCTTAGCTCAGTTGTTCACACGGAACCCTGTAAGTGCTACAAAACCTACTGAGGCACCCCTGTGAGCTCATGTCCCATCCCCTTTCCCTCCACAACTATACTACCAGTTGTCGAGCTTAACTAAAAGCTGTATATTTGAAGAGAAAGCGTATGTTACTAATTAATTACAAATTTCATTTATTTCTTACATTTTATGTGATATATTTTGCATGAGAAAAATTACTTAACATAACTTCAAAATGTACAGTTACCTATCTACTTTTTTAATACTCTAATTTTTAGATTTTAATATTGTTAAGAACATTTAATTTTCTTTTCATTATTAACCTGGATATGCTTCTAATGAGATGGATGTTTACGAATCCACAGATTAAAAATTTTGAAGCATTAAAAGTGTTTTTACTGCCATAACGCATTACGGAACCCCTGACCTTTAGAACCTAGTTTGAGAACCACTGCCTTAAACCATGCGGCCATCGAGGCGGGTTGAGTAACGTTGTTTAGGTGATTCGTCCAACAAACTTCTAGAATGAATAAGCTATGTATGACATTTTGAGATGGTTGAAGGG
>CABEEJ010002582.1:74779-106754 GCA_901482245.1 Timema douglasi | reverse complement strand
GTAGGGTTTAATGAGGGGGAATGGATACAACTAGGTCAAGGTAGATGTAGGGTTTAATGAGGTGGACTGGATACAACTAGGTCAAGGTAGATGTAGGGTTTAATGAGGGGGAATGGATACAACTAGCTCAAGGTAGATGTAGGGTTTAATGAGGGGGACTGGATACAACTAGCTCAAGGTAGATGTAGGGTTTAATGAGGTGAACAGGATAGAACTAGTTCAAGATAGGGATAGGTGGCGTACTATTCTAATCGCGGCAAGTAACTTTAGAGTGATTAATGTCACAGAGTAATTAAGTGATCACCGCATCTTACTACCCGTTCGGGATATACGCTTATGCATTAGTTATACTATTAAGGTACGGATAAGGAAGGTGTAGTTTAGAGAAAATGTAACAGAATTTACTTAAAGAGAGAAGTTATACCAATAAAGTTTGGAAGAAAAAAAGTACACACTCAGGTGGGATTTAAACCATGACGTCACCGGTGAACCAGACTAGATGATCCTGACGTTTATTCCGCGTGCCCACTTTTGTGGGGTGTGGGGGTTTCTTCTCTCATTTCTACCTCATAAATGTAAATATGAAGACATGAGGAGTAAGATGTGTTGCACAAAACTAAACCAACGTGGTTTCAATGAACGTGTCTGTACAAACAAGCGCCGCTACATCTTGAAATATTATTCTCGTTTATACCCGATAATTTTTTTTTACGTTTCTTATTTCTAGTCCAAAAAACGGGTGGGGAGGGGGACATCGTCACTTGACGTGCGAGCAAGAGCATCCGGGCCGATTGGAGAATGTTCTCGATGAAAGACGTGTTTCATGCGGCCCAGGCGGGTTATTAATGAGTTATCACGACTGTAATGAAGAGGATCGTATATCGTCCCGTCAAGAGAGGGAGGGGGTGTGTTTCTTACTGCCTCTTAGTGGCTGCGTTTTGGGGTTTTCTTGCGATGGAAGAAGAGACAGTGAGAGTTAATACAACAGTGTTAAATGGATGCCTTCCAACCAACCGCACGCGTCTTTTAGATGTAGTGTTGTTCCATTTGACGTCCTAGCTGGATCGTCTGCTCGTTCGTTACTGAGCGTGTTAATAGTTCCCTCAATCCTCGCGTCTCACAAACCGTTAACATCCTCTTTCAAAACCAAGATAAGACTTTCTTGATGTCATTAAATGTGTTTGTTTGTTATTTACGTCATACTACGGGGTAAAAAAGATATATCAGCACATAAAATATATCAATTTTTCAGCAAAAACATCAATATAGTTATATCAATGTTTTAGTAGGTACTGGTCATCTGATGTATTGATCGATTTTAAGATATATTTATTTTTTGGACTACTCTTTTGGATGAAAATAGTTTCATGTCTTACCTAATCTTTATCTTTTTTAATTAAATTAGTGGATATTTTCCCTACTTTTATTTAAACTTGTCTGCTCTTAACAAAAGCTAAACAAAGCATTAAAAAGTGAAAAGCAAAGAAGAATATTACTAACAGAACAGCATCCATAATAAGACCACCGTTCCAGCTCAATTCAATACATCAATAATATATCGATATAATTTATAAACATTTGATCTCTATATCGTAGCTTTCGATAAAAAAAAACTTGCGAGATTGACATGTTAGGGAAAATTTTCATTCCTACCCGTAAGGATTATCTGCATATTAACACAAATGAGATAGATTTGAAGAGGATATAATGTAAAACAAGTGGGCTATTTGCATTTGTGTGGAGGGTGAGGGGAAAACAATGTTGAAAAAAATTAAAAAACCCGATAAATTCACGTATATTGGTATACGGGCTAAGGCGTCAGCTTGTCTAACTATGACTGGGAGTTTGAGGCTCGACTCCCGACCTGTTGTAATGAGGGTGATTGGTTCTACATTATTTTTCACTCTTCCTACACGCAAATGCTGGTACATTTACTTTAGAACGATATATTTTCATCTCTCCCCCAGTAGTGTTAAAATACTTACATTCCGGAGGGGTAATAAAACTGGGTGCACAAAAGAATACCCGGCCGGCTTTGAATCCCAACCTCCAAGTTACTGGAAAACCATCCAAGACAAGGCAGATGATATTGTTCCCTTGACCATCAGTGCCTTTTTTCCTTTAAAATAAAAAGCGTAATGTGATATTCTTTATTCAGAATGGTCGCATTGGTTTTATTCATTTTAACATGTGTAATGATAGTCCAAATGAAATAATGTTCAAAGAAGTTACAAATACTAGGCCTATAACCTCATGGGGGTTTGCTTTGAGCCGGTATCTCTAACGCTAAATCCAATGGAATTATCCGAGTGTCTTGTTTGCTTTGAGCCGGTATCTCTAACGCTAAATCCAATGGAATTATCCGAGTGTCTTGTTTGCTTTAAGCCGGTATCTCCAACGCTAAATCTAATGAAATTATCCGAGTGTCTTGTTTGCTTTGATTCGGTGATCTCTAACGCTAAATCTAATGAAATTATCTGAGTGTCTTGTTTATTTGAGCCGGTATCCCTAACGCTAAATCTAATGAAATTATCTGAGTGTCTTGTTTATTTGAGCCGGTATCTCTAACGCTAAATCTAATAAAATTATCCGAGTGTCTTGTTTACTTTGAGCCGGTGATCTCTAACGCTAAATCTAATGAAATTATCCGAGTGTATTGTTTGCTTTGAGCCGGTATCTCCAACGCTAAATCTAATGAAATTATCCGAGTGTATTGTTTGCTTTGAGCCGGTGATCTCTAACGCTAAATCTAATGAAATTATCCGAGTATCTTGTTTGCTTTGAGCCGGTGATCTCCAACGCTAAATCTAATGGAATGCTTAAATCAGTTTCTAAACAGTTTTTTGTTTCATATAAGTTTTGGTTTTTGTGTGTGATTCTCGTCTTACTAACCATCCAAGCTATCCACAGCAAAAGATTAGGGAAAATAAATCTTGGTTTAGAGGAAACATACTATCATTTGCGCGAAGAAAGATTGGAAAACCACTTAATAAACACTCTCGTGAATACATGTGGCTGGTATTCGAACCCTTACCTCTACTTCACCGTGACATTAGACCCGATAAGGTTGACGCTGATGTTGGTCCTTGAAGTACATTATTTATTTTGGGTAAACACTTGCCACCAAACCTCGACCCCGTGGGATTGCTCTCTCGAGACAACTTGTCGGTGGCGCGTGGGTCTAGCTAGAGTTGAACGTCCAGCGCGGGCCGGCCGAGTGTCGCGCCCCCAGATGTGCGTGGCCCCGAGAGACTCTTGACGCAGTGTGGTCGGTAGGGAATTAAACACTTGTCATGGAGGTGGGCTTCGCCTTGCCTCCTACTTCACACACACTCGCTTGTTGGCTGATTGCTCGTTCTTCCTTTGTTGGAGATAGAGGCTTCCGGGAGGAATATTGGGCGTCATCCGCGCAGTTCCTTGCACTTGTGAAAGCTGTCTACAAACAGAAGAGGGGCCCCATATTTTCTTTGACTTTGGCAACGTCTCAAGAAAATAAATACAAATTTCTCGAGAACACAAGGTTTTTTTTGTCATCGCGTCTCACCACCTTCCTCGGCTGCACGCAACTAATTACACTTTTAGAGTAGGTACGAGAATGGTAGGCAACATGCAAAGGAAGTGCACCCGTAAGTATAGGGGCCGCCTCTGCAGGGAGCTGTAAATGATATTTGACTGAGTGCCGGGTTCATCTCCCGCTTCTACTTTAATACATCATTATGAAAGCCTTTTCATTAACAACCTCTTTGGAATTTGCGGGGTTTTTGATGTTAGTTTTTGAAAATATCTTGATGTTTTGAGAGAATAAATGAAGAGTACGGGTGGAAAGGCGGGAAAGTCACACTACACACATGTTCTAGTATCACAACTTTTATAAATCGAAATCCAGAATGCATAAATATATATATTAATTTAAATATGACACATATTGTTTTAAACCATGATCTAAAGTGTATTAGAAAGCTACGTATATCATATGGCTTCACTAACACAATTTGAGGTAAAATTGAACATTCACCCTTTTCCTCTGTATCCTTTAATTGTAAATAGGCCCAAGACTTCCATTATATCCCTGGTGTTAAGGTGGCCACCTAACGAATTGCTGAGACACTGCATTATTTAACCAGTGATTTGTTATTTCAAAATATGGTTCAAGCCAAAATGTAGGTGAAAGGTATCAAGAAGTTACTTTAGGATTAAAAAACTTATATTTTAGTATTTAAAAAAATCATTAACAGATGAAATTATTTTGTTTTCAATAACGTTTCAAGTGAGATGTATCATTTCTGCGATAAAAGTAAATATGTAGCCTTCCTCAAACAAGTAATATTGATCTATAACCAGTACAAAACAGAAATATTTAAAAATAATCTGTTTTGAAGCTTTAACACTGCCATTCTCATAAGAAACACAGCAGCGTGAGGATCTGTCCTTTCTTGTAGGTGACACCCTTAAAACTCATAATTTAAAAACAAATGTACTAGTTTTTTATTCCTGTGTTTTTAATCCATCCATCCTCGTTTTACTGCCAGGCTGGGCTAGCCACAGTGAGAGAAGAGCGATTATCTCTCAGAAATGCATTCTCGAGAGCTTACAAAGATTTCACTCAAACGAGCTACTTGCAGAGACACATCCAACTATTCACCCAAACAAAAGTTACCTTCAAATAATAACTTGGTTTTTGTTATTTAATTCAATTTATAATTAAAGGATACTTTGACGGAGGAATACAATGTTTGTGATGTTTTAATTGGCTGTATAGTTTTAAAATTCTAGCACACACAAATTAAATTTAAACCTAGATTTATGCGAGCAAATTAGATTATAATAAATGCAATATTCAATCAATCCCTATGTCTATCCCACTATAGATATATGTTTATAAATATAGATAAAGCTCTCTATCACAAACCCTCGTATTTGTGACGACACATTCAACCAATCAAAAACACACACTAAGTCAGTGATGGCAAATATAATTAGCTATTTTCAATTATTTAAAAATTTTGTTTCTATTTAACTTAAGATCCTTAATACTTAGATAATCTCTAATGTTAAAAATAAAATAAAATATTTAAAAAGCCCGTGAACTATTCTCATTATGTATTTGAAAGGAATTTTGAATCAATTTTCCAAATAGATTTCATATTTCATTAAATATCCTCAGTATATGTAAGTTATATAGTTTTTAACTGATTTTATGTTTTAAAAATTAACTGTTACATAACATAGCAATAAAGTTTATCTAACTATTGAGTAAATTAGCCAATCCAACCAACCTGCAAGTTTTGAGAGAAATGTTCTAAGTCATCAGCCACTGACACTTTGCATGGACCACCTTCAACCCCAAAACATCTCTCTAATAACATTATTATTATTATTATTATTATGTGTTCTGTCTTAAGACAGGTCTATCTCTTTTGTCAGTGAACTTAGACCGCCAATGCGCCATGCCCACCTCCTCTTTCCTTCACGACATCCAATATTAGAATCCTTCTTCCTAAGCTCCTCTTTCCCTCAACCTTTCCTTTTATGACGTCATGTAGAAGACAATTCCTCCTAAGGATGTGTCCGTTCCAGTTTCCTTTGTACCTAAGAATCACAACCCAAATGGTTCTCTTCTCACCCACTCTCCTTAGGACTGCTTCATTTGTCACCCTGTCTGTCCACCTGATCTTCTCAAGTCTTCTACAATCTAAAGCACCCAATTTAAAAGCTTTCCAAGTATTTCTTTTCCATCTTCCTGAGCTTTCAAGTTTCTGCTCCAAATTTATCATTTCATCATTCACAGTTTTTTTTTAATTGGGCCCATTACCCTACCTTTTTCACATTTTCAAATTACACTTACGGTTTTTTAATTTCAAAAGTCTGCTCAAGATATCTGTTGGGATGACCATTGAGAAACTTTGACTAGAAACTTAGTGGGGTCAAAATGTATTCTTAATGTTGCACGATATCGGACATGTCGCGAATTATTCTGAGTTCTCTAGGAATGTGATCACAGGTTCTAACAGCCACCTTCGTGAAATCCAAAAAGCTAATGATGATCTGAATAAAGTTTTACATTATTATTATTATTATTATTACTATTATGTTCGTGGTCTACGAACCAAATCAAGGGAACTATTTACACATTTTTGTTTGAATGAATGGTTGAACCTTGGCTCTCTAGTGAGTTCGTTAATGATAATTACTTTCTCCCTAACTACAATATTTATAGATCCGATAGATTATACGATGAAGCTACTATCTCGAGGGGTGGTGGTGTTCTCATTTCTGTCATTGATACTATTTCTGGTGTAGTCAGGAGAACTGACCTATAGAATAATATGGACTGTGTCTGGATTGAGATCCCAACATTTGATAGCCAAAAACTGTTAATTTGGGAACATATATCTTGCTCCCCAAATAACAGTCTAAGCATTAAAGAACTACTTTACATTTCTTGAAGGTGTTTTGGCCAACTACCCCTATCGAATGATACTACTCGGTGATTTTAACTGCCCCCAAATTGATTGGAAATATCATCATGCTCAGAGCATTTCGCATTTCTACATTAAATTTAAAGCTACTCAACTTCTTGCTTCGACTAACATTAGAATTATAACAACTTAATGAAGCTGATAATGACACTAACCTCCTTGACCTTGTTTTGATCATTTTACCCACCCCTTAGTAACTCAAAGCTCTCAATCACTAGTGAATATTGATTTAGCTCATCCGCCCTTATTGATTTCACTTGATGTACCTCTTGCTACTAAAATTAGTGACACCCCAGCACATATATTAACTATCCACGTGGTGATTACCTTAATCTTTACAACAACCTGGCCACTGCTGATTGGTCTTGTGTTTATTCTACTACGGATGTTAATTTGGCGGTAGATAATTTTACCAAATTAATCCAAAGGAAAATCAAAACGCACATTCCTCGAATTACTATTCTTAATTCATCCAAATATCCGAATTTTTCTTCTACTCTTAAATACTATATTAGTGAAAAACCCCATTTTTTAAAAAAGTTTCAACTAACAAATATTGGTGTATTCTATTCACATTTTTCTCACTTTCGTAAATTAGTTTAAACTAAACTACTTTGATTATAGACAGAGCCAATTGGACGAACTCAATAGAAAATAGTATTAAATGCAAACCCAAAGAATTTTAGAAATTTGTTAAAAATAATTGTATGACTAAAGTTTCCCCGTTTAACCTAGAAATTAATGGTAAGATTATATCGGATCCTTTATTAATTGCTAATGAGTTTGGGAGCTACTTTAATTCTTTTTATTATTCAGCCTTTCCTGTATTGCCCTGCCCCTTTATTGAAACTAGCGCTCACTTGTATCCATGCCACATTACACCCTTGGAAGTTGCTAATGCTATAAATAGAGTTCTTCCAGATGTGCCGGGACAGATGGAATTCCAAGTTTTATTGTTAAAGGCTATGCCAGCATTTTCAGCCCTTTGTTAGCCTATATCTTCAACATTAGCCTGTCAAATGAAACTTTTCCTCTTACATGGAAACAATCTGTTGTCATACCTATTTATGAAAAAGGGAGGGGGAAACAAATGTTTGTAATTATAGCTCATTTTTTTCTTAAATAATTTCTCCAAAGTATTCGAGAAAATCATACATGAGCATACTTCTCACCACCTTAAAAATAAACTCTCAGATAATCAACATGGCTTTATAAAAAATAAATCTACTGTTACTAATTTAGTAGAATTTCTTGGGAATGTTGCCCCTCAAATCTCTGCCCAAGGTCAGGTTGATGCTATTTATTTTGACCAAAGTAAGGTATTTGATTTATGTCAACATAGTATTATTCTCTCTAAACTTGGTAATCTCAGCCTTTCTCACTCATATTTAAATTGGTTCAGCAGTTATTTGCATGAAAGATCATTCACTATTAAAATTGATTCACACACCTCAAATACATTTTCAGCCCCCTGTGGCATACCTCATGGTTATAATTTAAGTCCTCTTCTCTTTAATGTGTTTATTGATGACATTGGTAAATACTTGAACTCATCTAGTTATTTACTCTTTGCTGATTATGTAAAATTATTTAAAATTATCAAATCAATCGCAGATTGTATAGATTTACAAAATAATGTAAATGGTATTCTACATTGGAAAATGAAATGTATATTAAAAAATCTAAGATCAAATCTATATCTTTTACTAGGAAAACTAATCCTTTCTTTTTTACTTATAGATCGGGCAATGAAAACATAATTCGCACCCTTTAAATTAATGACCTTGGTGTTCTGAATAACAAACTTTATTTCCACTAACATGTTGACCATGTAATTTCTCAATCATTGAAATTACTTGGACTTATTAAATTTATTACTTCACCATTTAAGAAAGTTGACTGTTTTTATGTCCCTGGTTAGATCTAAGTTAGAATACGCTACTGCTGCTTGGAATTCCATTACCTTAACTGACTCTCTTAGGTTGGAAAACGTTCAAAGAAAATTTGTTGCTCCATGTTATGATAAATTCTTTACTAACCAGATTTATTATGATTATGACAGAATTCGAAACCTCTTAGGGCTCCAAACTCTCTTCTCGGGTGGACTTTATTGTGATGCCCTTTTTGTTTTTAATATATTCAATAGCAACATTTCTTGCAAATTTGCCCTTGATCATGTAGGTGTTCATATCCCTTCTCGGGCTTCTCGTAATCCAAAATTATTTTTTCTCAATAGCCATTATGAGGTCGTTGTATCCATAGCGCCAATTCTAGATTGGTCGAATTAGACACTTATAAAAGGAAAGCTAAACTTAGAAAGTTATTTAAGGAAATCCCATATCAATATTTTTTTATGTAGAGGTTCTGCCTATATTATTTAAATTTACAATGTTCTGATTTATTTTTTGCATATTGTTACTGCTTATAACAATTTTTTAGTCATTTGTTATTATTGCTAATTTTTTATTCATATCATTATTAACTACTTTTTTTTCGGAACTATTCAACAATATATAGAATTATTTAGCTATTATTGCTTATCTTATTTTCTCGTGTAAATATATGTATTGTAAGGTACTTGTGTACTTTCAGTGCTGGCCTGTTATAGGTCCTACGACTGTTGGCCAGATATATAATAAAGGCAACTGAAATTATTATTATTATTATTATTATTATTATTATTATTATTATTATTATTGTTATGCTTAATATAGTAGATGAAAGTTTATTTATTTCCTGTAAGACATATATTTTTTCAATTTTTATATCATCAATATTGAGATATTGGCTAAAGTTAATAAAAATTAGCAATCGCTTTAGCTAGGCCCTTTTAAAGACAACACTTCAGTTTGTGTGAATAAAGTAAGATATTACTGGCTGTTAAAGAGTTCACTAACGGCAATCTAGAAATCTCTGGATTTTATAGTGTTCACTTGAAATTACAATTACTTTTCAAGTCTTTCTTGCTAACACTTAAAATATGGTTGAATAAAACTAAGTCATAGCCTAAAAATTTAAGATAAATCTAATGCAATTAACAGTCAGCTATTTCACCACTAAATTCATACTAGTTAATGGTCATGGCTCCTTTTATGAAGATACGTTCTAAAAATAATAAGCCTAAGAGAAAATAGTCCTACCAAATGAAAACAGTTATTGCGATTTAAAAAGGTATCAATTTTTTTTGTAGATACATTTCTGTCTGATTCTGATAAAGGCAGCGGAGGTGCTTTGAACAATTTAAAGAAGATGGAAATCCTCTTACGTTTTTTGAGTGACACCGGTTTTCAGAGTGGAGTTGTTGAAGATTTTGGAGGCCACCGAAGTACAATTTGTAGAACTTTTGATACTGTGCTGAAAAAGTTTCAGAAAAAGCCAGTGACTGGATTCATTTCCCTACTTACTAATAATGAAGAAATGAACGAATCTCGTGAAACATGGTTGAGTAAATACAAGATTCCAACTGTGAAATGAGCCATATTCTGCATTCATATTGAGATTGAGAAGCCATCATAGTATGGAGATGTATATTAACAGAAAGGGCTATGCTAGTATTAATGTGATGCTAAAGAAGTATTTACCAGTGTTGATGCGTCATGGCCAGGTAGTACTCACGACAGTCCGGTTTGGAGAAGAAGCAACGTAAAGAAAGCGATGTCTCGTTTTCACGGTAAGTTTAGTCTTCTAGGGGATAGTGGATACGGGGTAACACCGTGGCTGCTCGAGCCTTTCAAACAAATCCGTTCTCGAGACGTCAACGTGCCAGAGAAAGGATTGAATTGAAAGATGTTTCGACCAGTTAATAGAGCTAGTTCCCATGCTAGGAAGACCTGAGTGTTTACTGACAAAACCTACTAGTGTTCTTTATTATTATTATCATCAGCACCGCGTCTTACAACCCGTTTAGGGTTATACTCACTTACGCTAATGTGTAATGGTAGGTGTGATTGTGAGATGAAATGGAGGACCTACAGTTTAACGTGGGATCCGAACCACGGTGGAGGCCTGGCATTCCTCACGTTCACAAGTGATGATTAATACACGTCTTGTCAACGGTGAAGGAAGGGTTTGGTAATCAGATAAATCTGTGCCGGGACCGAGGATTGAACCCCGGACACCCAGCACAGAAGTCAGACGCCTTACCCCTAGACCAGCAGGTCACCCACCTCCTAGTGTTCACTAGCTACAACAAGCGAACGCTTAAAAATTACATTTTGTTTTCTAAACCCCACTCAAACAATTGTACGGAATACTTATAAGATTTAGCACACGCCTACTCACTTCAAAATAAGTATTTGTTATGTTTTACAAGAAAACACTTCACTTAGAAGACATCTCTAACTAGTGTTACCTAGACTTTATTCACTTCACTCATTGTATGAGTTGAATTTTTGAAAATAGTTAATATATTTATATCTAACTATGACTATGAATTGCATTACATAAACATACCTATTTTTAAATAAAAAACTATTTTATTTACTCTAAAAGGACATAGTGAAATATTAAAGCCAATCAAACTTTAACGAAACCACAATATTTTGAAAGAGTGTAGGTTAAATTTGACAGTAAAATCGTATATATGTATATTCCCTCTAATAAATGTTTGTAGATTAGTTATTGCATTTCTGCAAGATTCCAATAATTTACAGAAATGGGGCACATCAAAAACTTCTAAAAGTTCGATAGGCCTATTAAAACATGTAGCCACAGAAGTTCTTACAACTTAGAACGTTGTAAAATAGTTTTAAGTAGAATTCCAGTCGGAAATAAAATAATGTTAGTACATTAGATGGCCGGGCAGACGGGTTTAAAAATAGAGTTGATGTAAATATGTATTCTCGTACACCTAGTCTAGAGATATATCCTAAAGGTGAGCGCAACATTTATAAAGAGAGTCAAGAGATTGATAAATAACCGAAAAAGATTTCCTACAAATGTTAACAGGCTAGTTTGAAAGTAGCAAAGCTTGTTTCTATTTGTTTTGATAAAATAAAATATTACATCCAGTGTAACATTTTGTGACTTATCTTGACTGACAGATCTAAAATGTAGTTTATTTTTTAAACACCTCCCCCAGCCTTCGTCTCATAATCTTAGTGACCATATCTATGGTGAAGGAAGGGGGGTGGGGGGGAGGGGTAACTTAAAGTGTCACTCCATCTGAAGGACGCGGCAAATTAGAAGCTCACTACGTCCAAAGAGGATTTTTGTTATTTATATTAAGTCATTTCACTCGCCATTCTCTTGTTCATTTATTGTTTAATTTTCGTTTCTTTCGCACTTTTACGCAGCCATGTCCCTTTCATTCGCTTTATGGCCCGTCCACAACCAACATACCCGCTTGTCGGACTCGCAACTACGCGATCGCAAATATCTACAATGAAAAATCGTAAAACGTAATTTCAACCAATAGGAACAAACATCAATGATTACTATAAAAGTCAAATTCATATTAATGTTTTCAAGTAAGAAATAAATATTTAAAAAATATTTAAATGGCTTAATACATATGATTTTAATTGAAAATCCTGTATTCATTACTATACATTTCCAAGCGTTTTTGTCATAGACCGAATAACTTCAAATTATTTGATTTTAGTAGTCCATCCATATTGGTTTTTTTATTGGCTGAACGCAAGCCAACGAAACTACATAAACGCAAGAGATGGACAATTTTGATCTCCTCCCGACAAGCGGGTGCGTTTGGTTGTAGACGGGCCATTAGCCATCCTGTATTTTTATTTTATATTTTAGTTTAATTATTGTATTTGTGTTTCAATGACCGGCTTTGGGTGGACGAGTATTTAATGCCAATTATTAATCATAATTTTGTCAGTTGTTAATCTAAATGTATAAAAGTAGGCTATTATACCTTATAAGAGTGTCAACATAGTTTGATCATTATACATATAACGATTAAACTATGTTGACATATTAATATGTTTGTGTGCTTGTAGTGTGTAGAATTTAATTGAAGCATGCATTTTTACCATTCTCGAGTATCTTCTTCTTTTTAATCCAATTTCTCGAAGTTGGTCGAGATCCCCCCCACCCCCGTAGGGCTCCCCCAAGGAGGTGAATCTATTAAGGGGGAAAGAAAGTTTTTACGCCGAACCTTTCTCTGTTATCATTCTTTTACGAGAGCCATCAACCTGCATTATATATTCTGATTACCGTGTAGATTATTTTTAAGACAGCTCTGTTTAATGACTGTGGGTGTAATGTACGGCCAAGGTGTGGGAAAGTGTACAATTACCTGACGCGATAATTCTCACGTTCTTGGAGCAGGCGGGCAGGTTCATAACACCGTGTGGATGTATAATATGCGGCCGGATGTTCATTAGTTAGGGCTACTTGTTTCATTCAGACGTTTCGCCCGGAGCGTGTAAACGCTACCGAGATGAGTCGTTGAGGGGTCGAGGGAAGATCTTTTTAAGGAAGCGGTTAACAACTTTCACTGTTTCCGGTAAACGTAGAATAGACTACCACGTTCATAATTACTGCGCTGTACGATGAAACTTGTGGGTAAGGGACGTATAAGCAGGAGATGTGGCCAAACGGCCTCAAGATTCAGGTGTCCATAGATTATTCACCAGTCATAGATTAACTCGTTAATTTAGGAGCTATTCAAAAATGTTTGTAGTAGTTAATAACACAACTCGAGACGTGTTTGTATTAATTAGGTATACTACCACAGCTCAGTCAATACTGAGTCATAATTAAACAAATCTTCAGTTAACTTCTCCGTGAGCCCTATTAGTAGGGATATATGCTTATAAATAAAATATGCTAATATGATAGTATTATAGAAGGTAGACTCAAGAAGAAATGTATCAACATTTTCGTTAAAGTAGAGTTGTAAACAATTTAAGAAAGTTCACCCTAAGTATACCTGGCTAAGACTCAAACCTCGACCTTCCCGTCACCAACACAATCTAATATATTGCGAGACTGGTACCTTAGGCCGTGTGACCACCAATGAAGGCTTTAAATATGTATTGAAACAAATGTTTCGTTCTTATCTTGAGTGGCATAATCGTACACGCTGAAATTAGCTTTTCATCAAAAAGGGGCAATTTATTGACAACAATTTGACGCCCAATAGTTTGAAACTTGAACAAGTGTCGAAAAGTTTATCTCTTTCTCTAAGAGTCATTCATAAACCACGTAACGCTTTTTTTTTTGCCCCCTCCCCCTTTTCCTATAGTACGTAACACCAAGTAAACATTTAGCCTGACCCCTCTCCCCCTCCTCCAAAGAGTGTTACGTAACTTTTCACATCAGGAAGCTTTTGTGACACTAAAAGAGGGTTTCAGTTTTGATAACACTCAGAATTGGAAGTTATCTATAAGTATGTTTACCAACGATGGAAATATAAACAATAATAATATTGTTTAGTATTATAATTTAAGTGTAATGTCTGTTACGTAACACTATATGTACCAACTACCAACCACCCTCCCCAAATATAACACCTTGTAGACATTAGAGCTCCCGCCCTTCCCCCTCTCGTTACGTGGTTTATGGATGACCCCTATGGATATAATATACTTCTGCTCCCCTTCCTACATTACAGATATTTGCAAGTTTTAAATACCTTACACTAATAAAGGTTGTTTTAAATCGATAGTAATTGTTTTAAAGTTCGCAGACACGACCTACCACGTCAAGAAAATTTGCTCCTCTCAAAAGAAACACCCTGCTATACCCGTTAGGTGTGGAACCAGACTTAAACCGTGATGTTATGAGGAAGCCCGTTTAAGAGGCTCTTATAAAGGGTAGGATAAAGAGCCTTCCAAAAATAGCTTCTTACCAAAACCGGGGTATAATCTTTTTACTCAACTCGGTAAAATGAATAGTAAATGCAAGTAAGACCGTTTAACTCACAGAGAAAACCTGTGGGGATAAAAACATGTCGGTAACTAGCAATTGAAGTTGTATTTCTGGGAATTTGTAAAAACATGAAATAGGTTTATTTTAAAATCTACCGGAATTCTAGAAACAAAACTACAGATTTCGTCTCAAGAGAGTCATAGGCTATTTTTTTCTCCCTATGCGTGGTACGATTTTCTTTTTTATGTCTTTATCCAGTACTAAGAGAAAGATGCACTTTGTTTTAATGGTCCAGTTTCACAGTGGATCCTTTATTTCTCTTTTAAGAATAAATAAATGGCACGACACAATCTCATGAACTTTCTCATATAGTCTACTATAGCTTGGAACAAAATGTAAAAAAAAAGTTTACTTTAAACTACCCTTAAGAAAAATTCCTAATAAAAACAAACACGGCGTTTAGTTAGTCACAATAAACGGTATTTATATAAACATTTCTCAAATATTTTTAGCAAATTTTTAATTTTCAAAAATAAGTTATTTGTAAACCACCATAAAGCAATTTTTAATTTGAAAAATAAAAACATATTCTTATTTATCATGAAAACTATTCCAAGAACTCAATATTCAAGACCAATATAGAACAATTTAACTAAAAATAATAATTTGTCGTGTGTAAACTAACCTTAAATTCATTTATTTCAGAAAAATATTCATACATTATTATTGATCATGTAAAATAGTCCCCCGATACCAATTTTGAACAAAATCGTTAAAGCTACCAGCATTTAAAAAACCTCAATTTTTACAAAAACCAGTCGTCAGTAAACTAATTAACCATTTTTTACACAAACTGATGTAAAAAACTGAACAGATACTCATTTGTAACCAAAGCACTAAAGCCATTTTTTTAATATTCTGATTTCTAAAAAAACTTGTAATTAGTAAACTATCTTTAAAATAGTTTTTCCCCAAAACACAAATATATAATGTTATTTGGGAAGTCAATACACTTCCTATACAAACATTTTAAACAAAATTGTTTGAACCATTTTTGAAAAATTTGTAATACACAAAAATCCCTTATCAATAAATTACCCCTAATTTGAGAGCTAGGTAAAAAATGGAAATATTTTCTAGGTATTACCCTATATCATCTAAACATCAAGTTTGAATAAAATCCATTACACTATTGCTAATCTGTGGTCAGGGACAGACAGACAGACAGACAGACGTGAGGACAGAGAAAATGGTAAAATCCACTTTTCTAGGTTTGTATGCACAAAAAAGGAGAGAATCATCATAATCATAAAGTAGAAATTTTTCACGATTACTATAATTTATCTTGATATGAGAACGTAGAAATAACTTTTTTAACTGAGATTATTATTTTAAGAAAGCAGGAAGACTACTTGCTATGTCCATGTGAATTTTAAACATAATTGGTTCAATGGTTTTTGCATGCACATGCTTAGTTTTGTTCCTAGTTTAATACTTGCGCATGCGCATAGAATGGTTTTTTAAGATGACTACAGGTGACCTGGCGGTCTAGGGGTAAGGTGTCAGACTTCTATGCTAGCGGCCGGGGTTCAATCCTTGGTCCCGGCATAGATTTATCTGATTACCAAATCCTTCCTTCACCTCTGACAAGACACCTTGTGAATGTGGGGAATGCCAGGCCTCCACCGTGGTTCGGATTCCACGTTAAATTGTAGGTCTATTTCATCTCACAATCACCCTACCATTACACATTAACGTAAGTGCGTATTGCCCGGACGGGTAGTAAGACGCAGTGCTAATAATAATAATAATAATAATAATAGGACTACAGACCCTTGTCTACTTGTAATTTAGATTAGCATATTCTCTTTGAAAAAATATATATATTGGATAGTAATTCCTAGGTTATCTGACACCTTAGTTAGTAGCGTGTTTGCCCCAGGTTCGATTCTCAGCATGGCCGAAAAAGTTATAATTGGTGAAATATGTGGTTTAAACTTTCACATTGATAACATTAATGGCCGGGGACTGGATGTTGTGCTTGTACTAGTCTTAGATTAAAATATAAAGCAAATGAAGCTACAACAGGCCTGGCCAGCCGAAAGTGGAAAACAGGCCAAAGGCTGTAAACAGCAGTGGATATAATGTAAAGTAAAATTCTTAGTCTAGTATTCTTTTCAATTAATTGAACATGCTTATAATAATTATTTAATCACGTACCTTATTGAATTAATAGATTTGGCTTTGTACACTAAATTAACGAGAACATTTTTAAATATCAATTTAATAGCCATATTTGAATTATGACAGTCTATAAAATACCCATCTTTGTTATTTTAACTAGTCATTTTATAAGTCACATTTATTCTAAGATTCAAAAGAGAGAGAAAACCAAGTAGACCTATTTCTCATCAAATGGATTTAAATTTATTCAAAAATGGAAATGTCAATCCAAAGACCAGTTTGCTCAGTCAACTTTCGTGATGCAAAATAGAGAAAAAGAAGGTGGAAAGCTTTCAATTTTGAGTTGTGTGCAGCCTTTAATTCATTAACCACTACGAGCTTTCTCAGCACATTTGTAAAAACTTGTGCCCGCCAGATCCGCCAACTAAGCTCTCTCTGCCACTTGCACCCCATAACCACCTTATGTACAAAACACAATATTTTTAAATATTTATGTTGATGAAATAAATATTATGATTAATTTAACGAGTCTTTGAGTTGGTCGGGTAGGTATTTTTTTCAATCGATCAACTGTGTTTTTTATTACAAATTAAAAACTTTATTAGTTTTTCTCAAAGGACTCTTTAAACTAGTAATATTGTGAACTGAAGAAGCTATGGCAAAATTAATGTTTTGTTAAATAAGTTTTCTAAGTCGTCCGTGCTTAGAAACCTTGAATAAAAAAAAGTGAAAGTGGGTCTTAAATAATTATGTAAACTAGTATCATTAATCGATAGCGTGGTCTCCAACACTCCAACATACAAAAACATTCCTAAAGCTCTTTATTTATGAAAATGTTTAGGGAGGGATAGACTGGCTCTAAAACTTATAATAATAATAATAATAATTATAATTATGTGGTGTATATAATTAATAAATACTATTACCTCTTATTTTTAGTAATAAAGGACCTCCCTAAAAAATAGGGGAATGAAACGCTCTTTTCTATAAAATGTAGGAATATTACAAAACTGTATGTTACACCATTACCCGGCTAAACCTGCATCCTACAAAACAATTGTATCCATTTTATCCTGAGTCATACAATCCGTTTAGTTAATGTAAGTGTAATATAAAAGAGCTGCGTTTCGCAGATGTAGTCGGTTTGCCATTAGAAGAATCATATCCGAAATATCGTCAAATTACTAAATACACTTTCCTACTAGTTTAAACGCCAATATGTATGTTTTGTATCTGCAAGTTTGACAAATATAAGATAAATGAACCTTTTGTCGATGGTGTGTTCTCTAAATATAATTTGTAATATATTGTCGAAAGTTTGTTTCTACTACGGTCCAATTGTACGAGCCACATGCTCCATGGAGCTCAATTGTTTCCTCGTAGTTACGGTCCTCACCACTATCTCGTCAGCGCCCAACTCTACGAACCGGCTCTAGGAATGGTTGGTTTTGACGCCACGATAAATGGCTCTGGTAAATGTCGGCCCTGAGATAAATTTAATTCAATTTGCTATGCGGCGGGTGCTCCCCGACCCTCCGACAACCCCCTCCTTCAACCCACTTGAAGGTTTGGCTGTTCACTTCACCCCCGGGGGTTTGGCCATCGGGGTATCATTTAAATATTTTAATTCCTCCTGGTGAATGCACTACAGCAAACACATTAATGCGCCCTTGTAAAAGTGCCGAGTCGCAAGAGGAGGCGAGCGCTACATCATTTAAGTGTGGTTGGTAGATTAATTTTTTTGTTTATTTTACCAAAACACTATCATTATATATTAATATATAACTTTGTATTACATAATTGACCAAATAAATATTTAAGCTGAGTTTTTATAAAGAAATTCAGATTTCACAGATCTTTAATTTGTTCCAAATACGTTAAAAATAAAACCAATAGTTTTGGTACTTAATCAGACTCTCTTAGTAGTTTTGTATTTTAAACTACCTACTCAAGTGGCCGCATGATCTAGGGCGTCACTCTCGCAATATACTAGATTACTGATGACAGTGAGATAGGGGTTCGAATCCTGGCTGGAGGTCAAAATTGTTTCCCCCACTTTATTTCCGCGCAAATGCGGGTACACTTCTTCTAAGTGTAACCTTAATCATTAACTAATTAGCTTAATTATTACATAAGTGCGTATAAACCGAACGGGTAGTAAGACGTGGTGATAATAATAATAATAATAATATTACATAAGCGTATAACCTGAACAGGTTGTGGTTTTAGAAAAAAGATTATTAGAAAGGTGTTTTTTTTGTTCACATTTAATGTAAAATTCATTCTCATAATTGACTAAATCGACTATATTAATTTGAAGCACCCGCCTCGGTGGCGTAGTTAGCTAACGCGCTAGTTGTGTTGAGCTAGACTGCCGATGATGGGGAGATCGAGGTTCGAATCTCGGTCGGGTGTACTGGGGGTGGGTTTTCCTAAATGGCTTTCCAATCTCCCTCCACGCAAATGCGGGCTCACTTCCTCTACATTCAACCCTCCCAATTCCTAATCCATTGGCGTAATTAGTACTTAAGCGTATAACCCGAATGGGTAGTAAGACGCGGTGCTAAATAAATATATATAAAAAGATTGAAACAAGATGTTTAGGTAGTAGGCCCTAATACCTTTGGAGCAGGATGCGTTAATCGAGCTTAGCTCATATATATTAAAATTATTAACATTTTTAATTGTCGCTCTATACCAAAGTTGTAGTGTCTGTGCAAAGGGATGCTGTAAGGTAGTCATTAATATGCCGTGACATATTGCCAAGATAAGCAGAACTTGTTTAAAATGTACAGTATCTGTTATTGGTTCCTATCAGTCTGTAGAAGGTATAAACGAAAACACATTTCCATGCACATAATATAAAAAAAGAATTTATATAATATTGATAAAATGAGGATGGAATGGGGTAAAACATATCACAGGTATAGTTTTAACAAGCCAAGCGTACCCTGGCAATACTCCATACCACGCCACTGAAGGGAATAATATAATTATCTACACACACACATATATATATATACACACACACACACACATATATATATACTGAATTAAAAGTATTTTTCAAACTATTTGTGACGCCGTTGGTACAGTTTATATGACCAAAGAAAAATATTCGTCATAATTTTACGATTATCTGATGGAACTACTGTGTATGCCAATATTGATTTGAGATCAAATCATCTAATATCCATTATTAATTTTTCCATTAAAAAAAGTTTTTTGTATTTAACATATACTGTATTTGTATTTGCTATGTTTATAAGATCTACGACTTCTACAAGTTTATATCAATGCTTTATGTTATTTTTTGACTGTAAAACATTATTACTTGACCTTTTATTTAAATTTCGAACATCCTTTGTGGTGTTAACAATAGTCGCAGAAACAAAACAGCTATACAAAAGTTTGTTTAGCCCTGTATTACTAACTGTGCAGGTTATACGCATATATTCTAAATACACTAATGAATTTTGGATGAGAACGGTTGAATTTAGGGGAAGGGTACTCAAATTTGCTTGGAGGGAGAGTGGAAAACTATTTTTGAAAACCACCCTCAGTACATTTTGTCATAGATAAAATGGTATGTTTATAAAAATATCGGTAAAATTCTTACCAAATCAGTTTTTAATTTGTAATTCTGGGTCTCCTTAGCCCAGATAATACGTCTTGAAGGAACAAATTTACAATAAATTAATTAACAACGAATGAGTTAATAAAATATGAATGCCTTTGGTACAGTCGATATTGTCTACAGTACAGTAGGCCCATGGCTTCTTTGGTGCTGACTGAAAGCTTTGAAAAGTTACCAGACCAAATTACGTATCCCTGCGCCGAACCAGATGATCTGCAAAAACATGTGTTTAGCAGCTGTCACTTCTGACGGTCAAAATTTAGACATATACCTACATTTTGACTGTCAGAAGTCAGCTGTGAGCTGTCAGTCAGCACCAAAGAAGCCGTGGGGCTACTGTAGTAAAATCGTAACACAAATATACGTAGAAATAGATTTGTATATACAATATTTGTATTTATAATTTATCTTCATTTGGTTTAAATAGTTTTAATCTTCTAGTGCAAAGATATTTAACCGATGGTGCGTGTAGATATCTTAGGGGGTACGTTAATTATATATATATAAGTAAATAAGTTTTATATTAGATATATATAGTTCTCTTAAAACTTATTTAATACATTACCTTGGGTGTAATTTATTTTATTTGCTCTAGATGCAGACTATAGGATATGTATAACTTGCCTTATGCACCAACATCTTTTGAGGTACAAAGTTGAAGAGGAGTTATACGGGAACAAAAACTGTGGAATACCTCTGTTCTAATCCAGAGGACAGTCGTCTGCGTGTATAGCAGGCCGGTCACGCAACCTGGGAACGGGGAAAACAAAGGAGATATTTTTTTGTCTGAAAAATAAAGAGGGAAAACCACAGAGAATTTCACTAAAAAACTATTTAAAAAATGCTGGGGTATTTGTTGGAACGTTTAACTTGAAGTTTTATATACATTAAATAAAACATAACTAAATAACAAATTATTCTTGTTCAAACACATGTCCTTAGTCCCTGAAAGAAAAGGATCGCGTAACGATTACATATATTTCTACATCTATCCAACACCAATTACTTGAACTCATACTAATTACTTTTATGAAAATTTAAACTGTATCGTCTTTTGATACTAAGTGTCTGAAAAATATGGAAAGCACGGAGAATTTCGTATTTAAAAAAATGGCATTCCTGTTATACTGAAATTCACCCAAATAAGATGAATTCGATTCTAATATTTTCTTGTATCTTATTTTAGCACCACGTTTTATTACCCACTCTGGTTGTACACATATGTACAAATGACACTAATGTGTTAGGGATGAGGAATGTTGAATTTAGAGGAAATTCACTCTCATTTTCATGGAGAATTTGGGAAAATAACTCTCTCTCTGACCGATATTCGAACCCTGATCCCCCGTTCAACGGAAATCCGGTATATTGCAAGGATGATTCCTTATGGCTTAGACCATGTGGCCACCGAAGCGGGCTAATATTAATTATTACTCATAGCAAATGTCGTCTCCAATTATTTTTTTATATGATTTTATCCATGCTTAGAGTCAGAATAGCCAAATTGAGGCGTGCTGTAAAATTTTACAAGTGTATCTAAACGTTCTGTTCTACAATCATAAATCAAACATGCCTGGAAAATGTTCATTTATTTAGTTTAGGATATTTTTACCTCAAAGTTGTGGATCAAAGATCAAACCTATAGCTGTGGAATAATGTACAGCACGTGTAAAATAATAGGTTCACATTCTACCTTAATAACAGCTTGAATTATTTGCCTTTATAGCCCACTGGTTAACTTAACATACAGACCCACACAGAATGTGCACTTCTAAAAATAGGGGAAGTTAGCATGAAAATCAATATTTATTGAACTTGATGGGTAAAATATTTTTATGTTAAAATTATATTATAATAGGCTATTTGTTCTTAACATTTTTGGATAACATCATTTTATCTAAATAAAATTGTGCGGTTCTAACACGTATTGTGTGTAAGTTTAACAGTTTTTTTTTAGATTTAGATTTCCCACTGGTTGTAACAACTACTATACTACAGTGGTATCATGCTTGCTATATATATATATATACGTTCGAGTGGTATCATTATATATATATAAATATATATATATCCGTACGAGTGGTATCATTTTATATATCTATATATATATATATCAGTACGAGTGGTATATAGGAATATATCCTTGCGAGTCGTATCATGCTATATATATATATCCTTACGACTAGTATGATACTATACATATCCTCGCGAGTAGTACCATGCTATATATATCCTTACGACTAGTATCATGCTAAATATATCCTTGCGAGTAGTACCATGCTATACATATCCTTGCAAGTGATATCAAGCTTGATTTATATCCTTACGCTATCTACTGTGACAACTAACAGTGAAGTCCTAGATAATATTTACTACGCTTTTAATAACAAAGTTATTTTTTCCAGTATGGCTTTGTTTCAAATTTATGGCGTGTTTTATTGTGCGAAACGAATGTAAAAATCCTCAGACTAGATTTTTTTTTATTCTATCTTGTGGATTTACTGCTCTAAGCTAATATATCTTCAATTATATTTGTTCATGAATCTACTCTCTTTTTCCCAGATCAACCCAACAACTCCTTCCTTGTTTTAGTTTTTATTTTAAATAACGCACCCGAGTGTTGGTTGTGTCTTGCATTCGGCCACGTGGTCAAGGGGTGCATCATTTTAAAAGATCGCCTTTTAATTGCAACGTGGTTGATTAGCGAAATTAATTCTAGTCTCTTTAGAAAGTGACCAATCGTGTGAAGGCATCCATTCCTCCCTCCCTCACCCCTTCTTCGCTTACTCTTTATCTTGTTCTCATCTGACTGGTCACGTAGATTGGATTTCTGGATTCGCTTTGTGGGGAGAGGGAAAAAAAAGAGCTCTTCCCAATGACCTGGGAGTATGAATGCCACGCTTAGTTAGGTTCCTTGGTTTGATCCCAACTGGTACAGAAAATTATTTACATTTTGTGTATGAATCTGTCCTGTTTTCCATGCCAACGCCGCTGCCCCCAGTGGTGGGAAGGGGGGGTGGGGAGTGAGTGGGGGCAGTGTGCCCCAATTGCCCAAACATAGCTCTTTTATAGTAGCAAGTCTTGCTCCAGCAACGACACACTTGAATAAAATATGGATTTTATGAATTCGGGTGCATTTCAAATGCGGTTAGCATGGTAGATATATGAGTATTATGGCTTAATAAGCTAAGGAATTTTTGGCATTGCAAATTACAAATAATGATAGTAAAACATATAAAATACATATACTTAAATAATTATACATCCCGTCAAATTAAATGCATCGGCAAACTTTACACTAAAGGAAATAAAATAAAATATTACATTAATATTTTGAATAGATTTATAAAATAATAATCTCTGGTTTAATCTAAATTTAATTATGTAAAATGTGCCAAATTGTATTTTATATTGATCGGATTGAGTTTTTTCATACTTATTTAACTTTGAGTCATTAATATTTTTTTTGTTTGATTAAAAAAATATTTCTGGCGATTCATCTTCCATCCAAACAGGCTCACGCCAATGTTCCTTTTACTTTAACTCATCTTGAGTTTCTTTTCATTGGCGTAGTATTTTATGTTTCCATTTCTTCTTTGGTTTGCTTTAGTAAGTATTCTTTTAATATTTCTATAGTCAGTATTATCTTCACTTCTATCATCCTCTCTTATTTATTTAATCCGTCCATTTACTTCCTTCTTTCACCTCGTCGATTTTTCTTTCCACCTTCCCTCCCTCCCCTCTCCACACTCTTTTAAAAAAGAAAATTCTTAGGTCACTTTTTGGTGAGATTCTTTTTTATATATAGAAACCCTTTACAGATGTTTCTTTATTTTCTTGCATCCTTTTCCTTACTTTTTTCTTTTCTTTTCTCTGCTCAGTTTTCCTTTTCATTATCTCTGGTGTGTTGTTTTTTATGGTCGTGAGAAGAGTTCCCTCTCTCGTCCACAGTCACGGTAGCCAGGACTAAGTCACTTCCCATGTTAACTTGAAACTTTCGCTACGTAAATTGCAGCTAAGCCAGGAGGGCAGGCAGTTGGGATTTATGTCCGGAGCTTCCTATACAAAGAAAGACCTTTCTCGAGGCAACGCTGCTCTGATAGTTCAGCTGGTGCTCTCTCTCTCTCTCTCTCTAGCTATCTCTGGGGGGAAAACTTCACGAGGGGGAGGGTTCGATTCCAAGTTAGTAGGAAGGGACGTATTTCATTATCTAACACCGCCGCGTCTCACTACCATTTCCGGATTATACGCCTTTTATTTACCATGACGGGGTAGTGATGAGGGAGGTATAATTTCAGATTAGTGTCTCGCATTTGCATGGAGGGAGAGTGGGAAACCTTTTACGTAAAAAAATCGCCCTTAGTACACCTCATTCCGAGTCCAAATATGTATATCCTTCGACTCAAGATATATTAATTTGTTTCATTAAAATATATTGTCATGTTGAGCACAAATATACCGTGTATCATTACGTGATTACAATGAAGAGTTTGTTTGTCTGCCTGTCATGAGTATTGCACGATATCACGATATCTATCACACACAAAGGGCTGAAGATTTAAAATTAGTATACCCTGTGAACGAACATATATATTCACCTTGAATATGGAATTTTAAACTGTTGATAAGATTTTTGATTTATTAAAAATTGAGTTGGAAGAAATAAAACGAAGAGATTTTTTTCTGTCTGAAGCAAAGAAAAGCGATATTCAGGGTAATTAATAATGCAATACATGGCTACCCCGGGAAAATCCGTGTACTTCAACTAGTAGTTATTAATAATAATAATACACAAAGGGCTAGTGACCCTTTGTGTCAATGGCTCTTAAAACCCCGTTTATCAAAACGTATGCACATATATTCCCGAAAACAACCAGTTTAATATTCTTAAGATAGTTTATTTTTGAATAAATTTAAATAAAACACATCGTAAGCCATAATGATGTCACCATTTCGAGCACACCAGATACACCCGTTTAATGTTGTTAATGTTGTTAAGGTAATGTTCTTGGTTTTGATGTTTTTTTCTGAATAGATTAAATCATATTGTAAATATGGCATTTTTTTTTCACTAAGTGTGTATTTAATTTGTAAATTCCTCAAATATATAAACCAACTAAATACTTTGAAGCAATTGAGACCTCGTAGTCGACTCTACAAAAACTATTCAACAAAGACGTCAAAAGCGAACCGCAACATCGACTTTGGTGTTTTCTATTATATTTTTGTAAGTTCTAGGAAAGAAACTTCGCATTTACAATCTAATTTTTAAGTTATTATATTCAATAGTGTATAACTTATGATTAAAATACTATCATGCCCACATCTGTGGACAAAGTTGTAAGTCTCATCTTGTCTTTGGTGGCGGAGAGGTGCGTGCTCGAATCTCGGCTGGGTGTAGTCAGGTGGTTTCTCTTAAATTGATCCCAACTTTCCTCCACACAAATTCTGCTACACTTATTTTAAAATTCTCCTTCTTCAGTGTAAATGTGTAGATAGGTCGGATGGATAGTATTAAATAGAGCACTGAATATTGCCAGTGGGAATATTTACTGTGCAGTAAAATAAAATAAAGGGGAAAACATGAATTTTCTTTGGAGATCTTTATTAAAATATCTGTAGTCATACTTATCGGACTAAATAATATAGTTGTAATAAACATCAGGATGCGTTTATACATTCATATACAAATATTACCTTTGTAGAATAATCTTTTAGTGTAGATTTGTTTTTATTAATTAACACAGATTAATTTGGTCTATTTCCAACATATACCAAAATATACAAAAATACTTATTTTTTAATAATAAATACTAATAAAAAATAGTTAGTGCATTTGGTAATTTGTACTTGATTAATTCCTTGTGACTCCATAAGAATGGTATATTAGTAGGCCCTAAAAAAAGTTTAAATTCAATTTGGGCATGTGGAGAGTCGTCTAACTCCAACTTGAATACTGTAACAATAAAAGTAAACTTCTTGAAACATGTTACAAAATTAATAAAGATAAAAAACAATTCTGAAAGATAAAATGTATTTTTTTCTTCTTCTTTTGGCAACCCTTCTTAAGAAGAAGAAGAAGAAGAAGAAGAAAGAATTAGAAAAGCTGCAGAAAGTCTCATGCTAGATGTTGGCAACAGTTAATTATAATGTGGCTCGAAGCGAGGAAATGGTGAGTTATTTTCATGTGAAGAAATTATAACTTTACAAGTTGGACAGTGTTTCTTTTTTCCCCAGTACGTTTTACCAGTGTAGTTTATACCATCAGTTGGATTACGAGTTCAAGCAAAATTCAACGAAAGCTTTGTTAATAGGGAAGTCACTAAGAAGTGTCTCCTACTTTTTGCAAAGTTTGTCTCACTGAATCGAGTCTAAGAAACTAAACTACACGTATTCACGCTGCATAAGGTATGCGGTAAATTTATGTATAGTGCTGATTACAGTTGGTACTTGTGCGACTCTTTGTTGTTCCCTTTAATGCAAGAACACGACCACTAACTACACCTTGATGAGTTACTGGGTATAGTCCATTCACGGTAACTGTGGTCTCTAATGCCGGGATCATGACCGACTTAACGTTCACGTAACGTGGGGTAAAAGCTCTACACATGTGTTCTTTAAAGGAAGCCATCCATATGTACTCATATGTACTCAAATTAAAGATTACTTAATCCACGTTACGCGACTAGTAAAACGTTGTGGTTTCTTATTAAACTTTATTTTGTAGTTCCAGTAAACTTATTTTGAAATAATTTGAAGTATAGTTCCCCTTAGATACTTGACTTGAATTTTAATGAACAAATGGTTTTCAAACAGTTCCACATTCATTGGCTCTGTTTTGTTAGAGTTATTACGTTACGTGAATCCGGACCACATACCTTGTTTCTTTACGTTACGTTCAATTCAAGTTAAACTAAATTTTATTAAAAACAATTATGTATACATCCGCCTTTTCAAATTTGCCTTGCCATTACGACGAGTGATGTGAGCTGATTATATTTTTCAAACATATTTGGATGAAATTGTATTTAGTAACTTTTGTTGTTGTCAGAAAAGGTTAAAGTTACCGTGAACCGACTATACATGGCTCCCAGAATCCCCAGCTTGTTATAAATTAGGGTGCAGAGTATGAAGGACTCTCACTAAAGAAATATTGCACCAGTAGGATGCTAAAGTCCAATTTTCGTAGGAAGAGCCTATTCTGACAGTTTGAAAGAGTCTCAAGATCTGCGTATTCATGCGTCAAGTCATGGGATCTCCAGCCGTCACCTTTGATATTTATTATAGATACATATAAAATAATATTAATAAGGGGTCGTTCAAGTATTACGTAAGCACCTTAGAAGGAGAGGGGCTCGAGCTTTTCTTATTTTTGCTAACGGCGGGAAGGGGGTTATAAAATACTTACGTAAGACAGAGAAAGACGGTCAAAATTGAGTGAGGGCGCATCGCAAGCCGCTTGGACCTCGGACAGAAATGATGCTGAGTGGCTAAACGAGGAAGAAGTGGAGAAGTCTATAGAAGTAAACTAAAGCTCGAACTACCCCCCAAATAGAAACATAATAATTGAAAGTGTTGAGATATGGATTCCAGAACCTTGGTCATCGGATCAAATGGAGTGTTGAGTATTTTACTATAGATATAATATTCATGTATTCACTAATAACACTTTTTTTATAACTTCTATTAAAAAGTAAGTAAATTATACTTTTATAATGTCATAACTTGTTTTAATTTTACTTGTTCAATAAATTTAAATTAATTGTATACCAGTGTTAATTGTCAATTATTTCTCAATAGTAATCTAAACCTCTATTTTAATACATACCAGCCATTTATAAATTGCGTGATTTTTTTATCATCGCGTCTTACTATCTGTTCAGGCTATAGGCAAAATTGAATGAAAAAAATAACGGTTATTCCTGTAAACAAATGAAAAATGTTTAAAAAAAATCTTACCTAAACAAGTGGGGTGGGGGGGTCAGTAATTTTCTTATCTTTGTTTAAAATAGGGGAGGGGTTAAAAATGGCCAAAAATGTGCTTACGTAATACTTGAACGTCCCCTAATAAAGTAAAATACGTTAAGCTTTGCCCTAAAACCAATTATGTTAATATGTTTTTTAAATGCCCTTCCTAATAAAATTGAACTGTATCAACCATAATATATCCCTAAAAATAAATAATTTTGATTTATCAAAATATATTTTTTTGATCCAAGCTAATCTCCATGCTTTATAGAATTTTCACATTTGAATATTTATTGCATGTTCAGTAGGCTAGTAGTTATAAAAATATGCTCTAAGCCTTGATTTTTATAGGAAGCCCACTTTAGACTTTCAACATTGATTGAAAGTCACTCAAACTTGGAGTTCTAGAAATAAATCTTATTTGATATATTAATTACAAATTTAATCTCTAAAGGTATCACTCATGGCTTACTGTTTATTTTCTTTTTAAGTTATTAACTTAACAATCTAAGAATGTAAACAAAAACCCGCCTCGATGGCGTAGTTAGTGAACTCGTAAGTTCAATGGTGAGCTAGACTGCCGAGGATGGGGAGATCGTGGTTCGAATCTCGACAAAGTGAACTGGGAGGGGATATCAAAATGGTTTTCCACTCTCCCTTCACTCAAATGCGGTTCACTTCCTCTGTATCCAATCTTCGCAATTACTAACCCATTAGAGTAATTAGTATTAAAGCTTATAACCCGTACGGCATTATTATTATTATTAATGTAAATAAAAATGTAATTATTTTCCCTTACCATTTTGGCAATATGTGTTTCTAGTTTTCAAATAACTATACTATACTAAATACTATTACTAACATATGTATACCTTGATTTTCTTAAGAATGGATATTTAGAGCATTTTTTTAGAAACCACAATTTTTATTTTGTGGTCAACATTGATGTCATTAAGATATTATTTTATAGTTTGACTCTATTGTTAATATCGTTCACAAGTGACAGCTGCAGATGACATGACTTGACGTATGAATACGTGAAATTGGATTTAGTAACTATTATATCCGTCGCGTATGTTCTTTCTTAAGAAAGCTGGGGGATGTAGAAGTATCATTAAAGTAAAAAAAAGCGGCCACATGGCCCAAGGTGTCATAATGTAATTAAATAGGATTGCTGTGACGCGGAGGTTGTTGTTCGATCAAATAAATGTTATGTTGTAATTGTCTCCATCACTGATCCTAGTGACGTGCTCACTAAACACATCGTACAGTGCCGCCTTAAGGTGAGGATGCAGGGAGCGCGGGAAAAGGACTCTGTTCTAGTAGTTTTTATAGCAAAACAATGTTTGTTCATACTAAATAAAATATTGCTCCAGTACAAATATAGAGTTTAATTTTCTTTACATGTTGATATCAACAGTTGTTGAATATCTGTCATGAGCATAGTGGCATCAGATGATAAACTTTTTAAATGAAGAAAAAAAGCTGTCATCAAATTCCAGGACACCCTTGAGTTATTAAAGAACTTATTTCTTGCCTTCTCTACAGCCCCCCCACCCCCTTAACTTCAAATGATTGGATTATATCTTAGGTCGGAATCTGTGCTAAACACTTTACACAACTGTACTAGATATTAATCATTTTTATATTAGGGGTTCAAATCCCATCCAGGTGTAAGCCAAATAAAGATGTTATTTTTCATTAATTGTTTTCCCCACTCTCCTCCCAGGAAAATGCCATTATATCTCCTCTAAATACTACTTCAGTGTAGAATGCAGTTAATCCTGATGGGTGATGGGATGCGATGTGCACAGACAACTACCACGTATGGGATAAACTGTATAAATGATCTACCAAGCGCGAAGTTGTGGTTTATTCTTGTGACTGAACTATCCTTCAAGCGAACTATAACAGCTGGAGATGTGTACACTGGCTGTTCCCTTCCTGTTGTGTCTGAACTATCCTGCAAGTGAACTATCCTGCAAGGGAACTATAACAGCTGGAGATATGTACACTGTCTGTTCCCTCTCTGTGGTGTCTAAACTATCCTTCAAGTGAACTATAACAGCTGGAGATGTGTACACTGGCTGTTTCCTCCCTGTTGTGTCTGAACTATCCTGCAAGTGAACTATAACAGCTGAAGATGTGTACGCTGGCTGTTCCCTCTCTGGTGTCTGAACTATCCTTCAAGTGAACTATAACAGCTGGAGATATGTACACTGTCTGTTCCCTCTATGGTGTCTGAACTATCCTTCAAGCGAACTATAACAGCTGGAGATGTATACACTGGCTGTTCCCTCTGTAAGGTCTGAACTATCCTTCAAGCGAACTATAACAGCTGGAGATGTGTACACTGTCTGTTCCCTCTATGGTGTCTGAACTATCCTTCAAGCGAACTATAACAGCTGGAGATGTATACGCTGGCTGTTTCCTCTCTGTGGTGTCTGAACTATCCTTCAAGTGAACTATAACAGCTGGAGATGTGTACACTGGCTGTTCCCTCTTGTAAGGTCTGAACTATCCTTCAAGCGAACTATAACAGCTGGAGATGTGTACACTGTCTGTTCCCTCTATGGTGTCTGAACTATCCTGCAAGTGAACTATAACAGCTGGAGATGTGTACACTGTCTGTTCCCTCTCTGTGGTGTCTTCTCAGCATGGGGGTAGGAAAGATCTGGGTTCATATGGAGGTCATCAATCTGATCCTTTATGTCTGTCTGGGAGCTCACTTTCATCAACATTAGTTAAGATGGGAAATACACACTATTACTCCTATTCGGTTGGTTGCAATGCACCGAAACACTCATAAATCTAACTAAGATTAGAAATAGTCACCTAGACTCGTTTAAGGTGTCAGTGTCAGTGAAAGTGTCAGTTTGCTTTCACTTTTTATGACATTAGAAGTATTTAGTTAAAATAAATTAAATATTGCTTCATTAAATAAGTTTAGTTTTATTTTCTACATAATATAACTTTATATAATTATCAAACCATTCTTAAAGATTTGTTAAGGGCATAGTGACATTTGAACAGGGACTTTTTAAAAGAAGAACAAAAGTAATGTGCAAATGGTGCGATTCTCTTAACAAATATTTAAGAACTATTGAGATTACTATTAATAGAAAATCAACCTCAAATTATTTACTGACAAATTATCTTATTTAATTTGGCCAGTAAAATAAATTGTTATCAAAACTGTGTGAATTAACAAACCTCTTTTTCATCCCACCATAAAACGTGCTCTAGTGATTCTTCTTTAAAACTATAAACATGTTCCCATAAAAACTATGTTATGTTCTTTTGACGACAGAGGAATAATAGTGAGTCACGTTTATTTCCATAAATTTTATACCGAGAAAAGGGCGTCACTTTTTATTTCATGTTAGCTACAGTTTTCGTGGAGTAGGAGATAATTCTACATAGTTTACTATTATCTATTATTTTTGATATTCTATCGGTTAACAATCGATTTTTATATCGACTTCAATCCTCTCAACTTGATTCACAAACAGATTATATTTTCCTATAACAGTGAATCATTATTATTGAAAGGGAACATATATAGTAATAAAATGAAGAGTTTGTGTGTGATGAGCGTTGCGCGATATCTATTGCACGCAGAGGTTTGAATTTTTAAAATTTAATGCCCTTGTGCATGAAGATGTGAATCATGAAGCCAAAATTTTAACATTTAAATCTACCTTCCACAACATTTCTCTCGGGCAACGCTGGGTACTTACTTGAGCTAGTATTAGATATATGACGTAGTATATCTCAATCTCGAGCAACAGCCCAGTAACCCCCCCCCCCCCCCCCCCCCCTTCTGCGCCCCCGGCCGCTTTCCCCCCCCCCCCCCCCCCCCCCCCCCTCT
>CABEEJ010002582.1:35429-74674 GCA_901482245.1 Timema douglasi | reverse complement strand
CCCCTCTCTCCTTTCTGGACCTCCAGGATGCTCTCCCGGCCTCCACCACGTCACACGTGGCGCGACTCTTCCTACTGAGAGGATGACGTCATCACCACTCCGCGCGCTCACACACAGTAACAAGAAAAACGGCTTTTAGTGACATTTGACTGTTTATTTGGGGGGGAGGGAAGTTACGGGAAGAGCAACTATTCCCACTTGAATGAACTTTTGGTACAGAGAAAGGTCATGAAAGGAACTGAAGGAGATAAAGAGGAAATGCACGGAAATTACAACAACAGAAACAAAAAACAAAAGGGCGAAGAAGTCGCAGGAGGTACAAACAATTGGATGTACGTCTTCTCCTCAGACTACGTAAGCTTTCTTGATTAAATTGCTTGAAGAGTCTTATTTTCTGGACCTCTTCCGCCTTCTCAAGCCTAGGGAAATTTAATCCCGTTGTATTTTAAGACTTAAAAAAATGTTCTTCCAGTAAATAACGCAAACATTTCCCACAAACTATCCCTTATTTAATAAAATACATTTATTTACCTGACCTAAATCTTACCGGATATTTTACTATTATTTTTAGCACCGCGTTTTACTACCCATTCCGATTATATGCCTACATACTAATCACGGTATAGGATTAATAATTGGGAAGGTTGAATTTAGAGGAGGTGAGCCCGCATTTTCGTGGAGGAAGAGTAAAAAATAACATTTCAGAAAAACCAGCCCCAGTTCACCCGACCTAGATTCGAACTTCGATCTCCCCGTCCTCGTCGGTCTAGCTCAACACGATTAGCGCGCAAGCTAACTACGTCACTGAGGCGGGTCTTATCTAATATAATAAATATATATACTCCAATGTGCAGCTGTCACTTCTGATAGATGTTATCAGTATCTATAAAATAGCAAAATGTTATCAATGTCTGTATTTATAAATGTACATTTTATGAAAATTGGACTGTATATAGGGATACATATAAGTAGGCCTACGTTGTCATAAATATAAGTCAACAATGTAGAAACCGGCCCCGTGGTATAGTGGTCAATGCACTTGGCTACGAACCTAGGGGTCCCGGGTTCGATCCATGGCTGGTACCATGGTATTTCCCCCGAAAGGTGAATTATTCCAACGGTCACCACGGTTTAGTTAATTAGGCTTAAATGAGGTTTAAGATAATCACTGGCTTCATATCTTAGTAATCACTATCATCACATAATCTCATTACGAGTAAGTCTAGACAACCTCCATAAGTAGGCAACGTAATGTGCCACTCTCGCCGGCAGCCGAATTAGTTAACATAGCTCACCCATAATAGTCTTAAATAAAAATATGTTGAACTTAAACTACTCTGTATGGGTAGTTTTATGAGTGAAATAAACGTGTGGACAAAATAGTAACTAGCGCTTGTTTATATATTGATCAATAACTCTGTTAAATAAACACTCAATCTTTAGTAAATTTTATATAGTGTATTCATAACAACTTCTGTCGTTTTTTGGATTTTAATTAAACTTTATCATCCTTGTCACCGGGTATCAAGTTGTTAAATACTAGGAATGACGACCCTTTTTTAAAAAAATATTATACATTAAAGAATATTATTTTATGTACGTTCCATGGGGGGAAAAGGCATATATTTCTTGATTAAATTTATTTATTTTCATCAAAACTACATTATAAATAGTTTTTATTCAAGAGTAAATTGTTTAGTAATATCTTTTTTCCCGTCGATACTATTCCAAATATTTTATAAATGTATTATTTTGGGTAAAATCAATGTTTAACAAAAGTTAGGGTACTATACACTATTTTTATGCGTAAGGCCTTGATAAAATGCGCTGATTAAAAAAAATTAAAATAAATATTTTAAATCAATTTTAATGTACATTTTTGTTTCATATCTAACAGGTATGCTAAATAAAAAATATATAGGCTATATAAAAAAGACTTACATGTTCGTATCCATATAATTGTTTTGTTGGATCATTTAGATTAGTTTGAAGCATGCATATTCTTTTAAAATGTAATTATCAATCATTATCTCCCTCCTAATATATTCAATTCTATCTAAAATTATCATATACAAACAGTTTGTAAATTTATATACTCGTGTTTCTTTAAAATAATGTGTACTTAATATTTGAGAACACCAGAAAAGAGATAATACATCTTGCTTTTAATTAATTATTTGAAAGTTGTTAAGTTCTGTGACTGTCGTCATCTAAATGTCCCCCACGTTAAACATTATAATTGGAAGTTGTTTTGTTGAACCGGATGGAAAATTTGCCACATTCATTACATCTCAAACGTGATAGGAAGTGTGAAATGAACCGAGAAAAATAAATTTTCCCATCAATTCACAGTAAAAAGAGAGTTTATACGACTAAAATAGAACTTGTTTGCCGGAAAATATGGGAGAACGCGAAGAAACTAGCTCAATTATTTTCCCCGCTTTTGAAGAGTCTGTGTTTGTTGTTTGTTTCAATGTAAGTAATAAAAATAATGTCTCCATAATACAACGTCGAGATATTGTAGGTCTGATACCACGACTAGCAGGTTCATTTTATACTATGTAATTGATTGTTTTTATCACTGCGTCTTACTACCCGTTCGGGCTATATGCATATCTACTAGCTACGCTAATGTGTCAGTGAATTTAGAGGACATGTACTCGCACATGTGTGGAGGGAGGGTGTAAAACCATTTAGGAAAACCACCCTCGTGACTGGGAATCGAACCCAGATGGTTTTTGTAATTTGTCTCAGCAAAGTTTCATACGCTTTGTGATTTTTATGCAAATCTGAAGATTATTACCTTTTTTTAGAGACCTCAAACACCTTTTTTTATGACATTGGGAGCTTCATCATAATATATATTTGACAAATCTAAATCATCTGTTCACACACTACATTGTGTTTCTTTATATCACAGATCTACAGTTTTAAAACCAGAGCTAATTTATTTCCTTATTTTAATTTATAACCAGTCTAGAAGGCAGTGCAATATACCTAATATGATGTGAAAGGTACATTTAACTATCTAATTCTTAGTTGTAGATGTAATTGGTTCCCTATTACTCATACCGTCGACAGGCTCGCAATACACTGAATAATTGCCAGTTACGTTAGAGTCAGAGGTTCGAACCTCTGCTAGGGGAGTCTGGCTGTGGTTCTACCATTATCTCTCCACGTTAATATGTGTGCACTTTCCTTTAATACCCTCTCCATGACCATCGCAAAGATGAATACTTTAAATACCCCGGGTTTAAACATGTGACCTTGAAATACTCTTCATTTTAAAAATACCGTCACATTAGGTAGTTCGATTTCGGTAGGAAGGATTTTTTTTTTCCAGCTACAACAACTGAGGGGTAGAGGGGAGGAAGAGGGAAAAATCACACTACATATAATTTCTAGGACCACAATTTTTATAACTCAAACCCCGTAAGGACCCCAGCAAAATAAATAAATACAACAGAAACCTATTTGAACCATAATCTACAAGGTATCATGATTGTCCAACAGATGGCAGCACTAACTTAATTTGATTTACATTTGGGCTCCCTCTTTTGATTTATTAAATCAATTTAATATTTTAAAACGTCAAATTTTTGGATCTGAAACTTTCCCTTTTCATATAATTAAAGTATTGAGATCTATAAAAAAAGATCTAATAACGTAATAAAATGTTGACCGCTATAAAATATGTTTGTATTATTTTTCTAAAAGCTCCTTTCTACCAAAAACACACAAATCAACTACAAGTTTTGTCTACATCTTCAACATCCTCAACATCCTCAACATCCTCCTTCAGTAATCAGAGAATGGAGGTGATTCTCCCCATATGACACACCCAATTAGTTCTTGAAGGTAAGCGACCGAGCCTGGGAGAGGGGTCCCACGTCAAGTTACGTTAATTACTGCGCGCGTGTGATCGAGTAATCACTTACAGAGCAGAGACGCCGCCGTGCGTCCTTTTAGGAAGCCAAGAACCTGAACTCGCAGCGTAATACCCCGCAAACTTCCCGGCGGGGGGTTTATAGGACAGCCTGGAGGATGCAGGCCACAGAAAGATACGATTAGGGCTGCCAGATTAACATGATTTAAAGCCGAACAATATTATAAAAATGCCAGACAAAACCCAAGACTAGATGATTATGAACCACTTGGGAAATTGGAAGTTCAAGTCAACAGTCGATCAAAATTTATCTGGGTGGATTATAATTTCTGGCAATACATTATTAATAACAAACAGAAAAAAATAGTACAAGCAAACTTCAATACTCAACAAACACTCAGGAAATAATTTAATAATATTTAGCACCGCGTCTTACTACCCGTTCGGGTTATACGCTTTAAGTACTAATTACTCTAATGGATTAAGAATTGGGGAGGTTTAATTAGAGGAAGTGAACCCGCATTTGCGTAGAGTGAGAGTGGAAAACCACTTAGGAAAAACCACCCCCAGTTCTCCCGACCGAGATTCTAACCTCGATCTCCCCGTCCTCAGCGGCCGAGCTCAACGCGACAACCGCGTTAGCCAACTACGCCACCGAGGCGGGTAATCGAGAAAGAAGTATTTCCAAAATGTAATATATATAAATATATAAACTTATGTTTAGGCTAAACTGTTATTATATTGCCTCCATGTTTAGAATGAGTTTCCAAAATACATAGAAAGCCACGTTTTTATATTGTTCAAGTCCAGTCACGAAAACAATACAAATCCCCACAGCATCCCAATCTGTAGGTCGAGATGGATGTTGTATAATGTAGCGGGGACTTCCCCTAGAACAGAGAGGGGAGGGGGAGGTGCTCAAGTGAACAACGTCATTAAACATTCATGCAATGTCCGGCGCTCGAACCGTGGGCCCCGTTTACACAATACTGGGGGTAAGGGGGGGGGGTGTAGCTCGTTACGGTTGCCAGTCTGCCCGTATTTACCGTACTTGTACTACTAATGTTGTTTACAACTCGACTCAAAACAACTGCCCAGTGGTGAAACGAGAAGTTTTGAGCGGACAGAGCTCAGCTTGATAGACTCGTACCTGCGGTAAGGTTTCCCTGGTATGTAACACACATGTGAGGTATTAACCAACAATCAAAATGTCCGGTTGTGTATTTACTCGCTCAGTGTCACATTCACAATGGTTTGGAGAACTTATGGTCGCTGAACAATGAGCACATTGGTATGGAACTAAAATAGTTGTTCCACTTACCTTTTACAGCGAGGTAAATGTGAGTCCTTGTGGCAACTTAGTTTACAAGTAAACTTATATCAACTAAAATTAACTTTTGAACAAATTGTGTGTCGTTCACACACACAAATTATTAATGTGGTCACTACACTTTTCTGTTTACAATTTTTTGTTTATGTGAATTATTTGGATGTATTAGATAGCCAAGGTTTTATATTTGTTATTTAAGGTTATAACCACATTTAATATCTTATTCTTTTAAATTTAAAAACGACACCTGGACACGGGAATCGAGCTCGGGACGCTGGTCATGGGACGACTTATATGTATATATATATATATATATATATCTTAGAACGTGTCATATTAATGAGCTTTATAGTATCGGCCTTTACTAACGGATTTCTTAACGGATATTAACTGACAGGTAAATTATACGCGGTGCACAAAATGTGTATTAGTTTAATAATATACTTTACATGATACATTGTAAATGACTGGCACACCTAAAGGGAATGGACCAGTGGGAAGAGACAAGTGGGAATACCTAGACGCAGATGGGAGGATATAACATTAGAATGGACATTAAAGAGAGAAGGTGTAATGAGGTGGACTGGATATAACTAGCTCTAAATGAAGATAGGTGGCGTATTTTTGTAAGTGTTTCAATAAACTTTCTAGTTTCTATAATATCATAGAGTAAGTACTGTATATTGTAGCCGCATATAATGCAGCATGACGAGTCTCATAATCAGGCTCAGCTCAGCACCTATCAGTTAGGTCACGTGACGTGCGAATATTGGCTTCAAGTCGGTCTTACCTTTTAACCAATGCTTTCATAGCACTGATGAGGAAGTTTAAACAAAATGTTTCTGATGTGAAATAGGAAATTAAATTTTAGCATTTACATTGCTTGTATCCTATATATTTGTGTTCGGCGTGCTTGCTATTGGTTTTGCTTGGACGTAGATAGAGAAAATAATAACATATTGTATTTACACAGCGTGCTAATTCCCCATGTTTTAATCATGACACATTAATTTAAACCAAATACACCGCAACAGTTACAAACTAACTTAGCCTGAGCGTATAACCAGAACGGTTAGAAAGACTTGGTGCTAAAAACAAACAAAGTATATCTAGCTCTTGCAACTGAAACGGAACTACTTGACATAAGTTGAGTCGAATATACACTACTACGTACATTTTTAGAATATATCACACGAAGTAAGAATTAATAACCAAATTAGCAGTTAATTTTTATCAGAGAACAGATTGAAATGATTATACTAATGATATCAAAGCAAATATAATAATAAAGTTGTAGCCACGAGTATTTTAGAAATATTTTAAGCCTACTACGATACTTACAAACGCCACTTTGAAAATATATGACAAATATGGTTGTGTGAGCGTTAGTATGTTTGATTGCCAAACGAACGTCGTTCTATTTCCTTACAAATATCACCAAACAAAAATACTACCCCATTATTATGAAACGATGGTCGCGAATTATTGTACTTGGCTTTATTGAGCACATTAAAAGCTTTTAGTACTTAATACTGAACCTGAATTTTACAACTACTTGCAGTAGGAATTCCAGATCAGAATGTATGAATATTTTTCACAATTGTTAAATTCCATCGAACATAAACAGCTTTAAGGACAGTCAAGCATAATAAAAAAAATATTAATACGTTATCATCCCATTTTATCAAGATATATATTTCAGCAATTTCAAATCCGATGGGTTTATTCTATTTTAATCTTATTGAAACAGGATCGTTTTATTATTGTGAAGTGACTGGTATCCACACAAACTTTTAATTCCTGCTTTAAGCTTCCGACCCGTTGCCAAGCTATCAATTATTTCTGTTCGGTTTGAGTGCCTCACAGTTACAGTAACTTCACAGCTCGAGTTTGATATCAATTAGAGAACACTCAACATAGCATAATACAATAAATCTCTCACTTTTATAAAGAGGACCTGGTTCTGTGGCCGCATGGTCTAAGGAGTCACTCGCAATAGACGACTGTTGATTATAGGGAGATCAAGGTTTGACTCTCGGCTCGGGTGGTTTTTCCTACATTGTTTTCCACTATCCCTCCAAGAAAATGCCAGTACACTTCCTTTAAAATCAGCCTTCCTCATCCCTAACTCATCAGCATAATTAGTACATATGCGTATACTCTGAACAAATAGTAGTGCGCAGTGATAAAAATAAATATAATGAGGTTCATTTGTTTGTTTGTTTATTTGTTCGCGGTAAACTTGGAAACCGCGGAACAGATTTAGACAAGATTTTCACTCGAGTATTCCTTATATTTTCAGGACGAACATGTGTTCTATCTTTTCATGTTAAAATCCAATAAAATGGATGATATACAAATCTTCTGTCTTGAGCCACGCGATCAAGCGTTAATATATTATTACTCTCTTATTGAGTTTCAAATCAACTGCTAAACCAAAAATATACATTTCACACTTAAATCCAAAAAGAAACGATACATTATTTTTGTTGGTTGTTTTTTATTCGCATTGGTAGGTAAATAGTATTTCTTTGACAAATAAAGACTGCACGTATTCCAAGCCTTATTTTATTTTATCTTACATTTGCGTACTAAATATTCAAAACAATAAATGACTAACCCCATTAAATGGCAGCTTTAACACCAAAGTAAATAATCATGTAAATAAAATAGAATGTATATTGTTGTGTAAACTCTGTAACTTCAAGACGAAGAAACTGTATAGGCCTAAGTACTTAGGAATACCTGAAGATGTGCCCCTCGACCGTATTTAAAAAATAATATTTTACTCATATTGAGACCGTAACTCCTTAACCTGCTTAGCTGCCAATGCGAGCTATTTCGAGACCCATGAGTCCGAAACATTGCATTTTTATCATAGGAAACATAAAAGTGCAAAACCGATAATTTATTATACATACTTTTGTGTACCTGATTCCTTGAACCGCTTGAACACCACTTCGGTTAGCTCATAAAACCACGACAAGAAAGCTTAAACTTACCTTATATATTTACATCGATGGATTAAATACCAAACCTACTATTTTTTATTAATTATGATTATAGCCGTGTCCAGATATTATGTTCTTTAGTCGTATCTAGATGTCATGTTCTTTAAATAGAAAAAAATACACCTGGACACGGGATTCAAACCCGTGTCCAGGTGTCATTTTTAAATAACATAATTACATGACTAAAGAAATCTCGGATGTATTAATTTCATTCACCCTTATGTTATTATATTCCGAGTTATGCCACGTGATGAGCTATGGAAGCTAGCAAAAGGCTCTTTATTGCAGACATTGGTTGGGAGAGGATTAAATCGCATTACATTGCGATACCTACCAGGATTTTACCAGGTCAAGAGATACGTGGGACAATACTACTAAAAGATGTAGTATACACTACCGTGCATTACATTACGATACCTACCAGGACTTTACCAGGCCAAGTGATGTGTGGGACGATACTCCTAAAAGATGTAGTATACACTACCGTGCATTACATTGCGATACCTACCAGGACTTTACCAGGCCAAGTGATACGTGGGACGATACTCCTAAAATGATGTAGTATACACTACCGTGCATTACATTGCGATACCTACCAGGACTTTACCAGGCCAAGTGATGTGTGGGACAATACTCCTAAAAGATGTAGTATACACTACCGTGCATTACATTGCGATACCTACCAGAACTTTACCAGGCCAAGCGATGCGTGGGACAATACTCCTAAAAGATGTGGTATACACTACCGTGCATTACATTGAGATACCTATCAGGACTTTACCAGGCCAAGTGATACGTGGGACAATACTCCTAAAATATGTAGTATACACTACCGTGCATTACATTGCGATACCTATCAGGACTTTACCAGGCCAAGTGATGCGTGGGACGATACTCCTAAAAGATGTGTACACTACCGTGCATTACATTGCGATACCTACCAGGACTTTACCAGGCCAAGGGATGTGTCGGACAATACTCCTAAAAGATGTAGTATACACTACCGTGCATTACATTGCGATACCTACCAGGACTTTACCATGTCAGGTGATACGTGGGACAATACTCCTAAAAGATGTAGTATACACTACCGTGCATTACATTGCGATACCTATCAGGACTTTACCAGGCCAAGTGATACGTGGGACAATACTCCTAAAAGACGTAGTATACACTACCGTGCATTACTAAGCTGTATAGAGATCTGTGAACCTTGGTTTTTAGGCGTTTTAACAGGTACAAGACTAGAGATATTACTAGATGTGGGATATGTATGTGTATGTATGTATGTATATGTATGTATGTATATGTATGTATGTGTATGTATGTATGTATGTGTATTTATGTATGTATGTATGTGTATGTATGTATGTATGTATTGGTGTGTTTATGTATATATGTATGTATGTGTGTATGTATTGGTGTGTGTATGTATATATGTATGTATGTATGTATAAATGTATTTGTTTGTATGTTCATATGTATACACAGGCCTATTATATACCTGTGAATATCTGTATGCATATAGGTATGAATGTAGGCATGTAATATACATAATTACCTGCTTTGGTGGCCCCATGGTATAAGGCGTCATTCTCGTAATAAACTAGACTGACTATAACCGGAAGATCAGGGTTTGAATCCCGATTGGATGTACTGAAGGTGGTTTTTCCTAAATTGTTTTGCATTTTCCCTCTACGCAAATATGGGTAAAGCTCCCCTACAATTTACTCTTTCTTCTCCATAACTAATTAGTGCAATTAGTACATATCTGTACAGCCCGAATGTGTTGTAAGACGCAGTGTTAAAATAAATATCAAAACATAACCTAATGCAAATGCTAAATACTGTACATACATATGAATGTGTATGTGCACATGAGGCAGTTTCACGCGACACAGTCGGTGGGAGTGTGAGAGCTCCTCCTGGTGAAGTAGCTCCGCGAGGTTATTTACTAGCTCCCATTTAGCCCAAGTTTGCTCGTTACGTGTTTAAACTTGGCACAATGCTGACTCTCCTCTCCGGCAGGTGAACTGGGCCAAACGCTAACACGAGAGAGGGAGAGAGAGGGGGGAACAACCAATTTACCGGCTGAATTCTCTCTTCTGGGAAATCAATGTTGTTAGATTGTGGCTTTCATCCATTGTTGTTGTTGTTGTTGTTGTTGTTGCTCGATGAAGATCGAAAGAGGTTTTGTGATTGCGATGTAGCGTTACGCGAGTCCAGAACACCTCTGACCCAGTGGATTATCTTTCTTACACTGCTTCCGGTGATATCAGCACGAAGACAAAGGAGTCACCACTGTCTAGTTTGGTGACCGGGAGTCCAAGATTCGAGTCCTGGTTGGGTGTGCTAAGATTTGTTACCAAAAAGTTCCCCGCTTTCTCTCAACGCAAATACGACTACATTTCCTACTAATTCTACCTTATTCATACTTAATCCATGGTTGAGAGCTCGGATGGGTAGCAAGACGCTGAGCATGGTGACAAAAATACTTTTGTTTCTAATATCTATATCTTCAATATTGTGTTTTTGTGAACAAAGTGTTACAACTCATCCAGGCCATCATCACATGTGCACCTTTGTGCGCATGAGGTAAGAATGAGGAGATTACATTTTAAAGGAAATATATTCGCATTTGCGTGGTGGGCTAGCGGAAAAAAACATCTAGTAAGAAGCATCCTCAGAAAACCCAGCCGTGATTAGAACCTCAACCTCCTTGCCTCAATTAAACCAGTCTAGAATAACTTGAGTCTTTGCCTATGGGTCCACCAAATACGAGTATATTCATTGTTGAAGGTTTTCAAATTCAAATACAACCAGCAAACACAACTTTATTATAAAAAACATTCCGGACTTTTTATATATAGGCTTACAGGGATACGCAATACTTATATATAATTTTTTTGACATCCATTACAGTTTCCAGCCTGGGCCAGTATTTTATTCAAGACATATATTTTCCACTACTGGCTTGCTAGGCCTGTCGTAGTTTCATATGGATTATAATATAACCTAAGATTAGGACAGCACAACATCCAGTCCTCAGCCGTTAATTCATCACTTTGAAAAAGTAAGCCCACATTTCACCAGTGATAAATTCTTCAGACATGCCGGTAATCGAACCCTGGACCCTTAGATCAGTAGACAAACACGCTACCAACTGAGCTAGGGTGTCGGATAGTTTTTTATAAGCAATAACTATATTTTAAATATCACTGCATATCAACACGATGGCTTACAATTACGGCTTTATCCGTATGGAGGTGAACATATTTAAATTAATTTAAATTAGCTGAAACATTACACCTAGATACGGGAATCGAACTCGGAACCTTTGGCTTAGTGCGCCAATGCTCTGCCACTGAGCTGAGCTCTCCAGGATTCATCTCCCACTCAGGGTAATTCTTCAATCTAAATAGTAGTACAATTATTTTAATCATAAACTCATTAATTCCTAATTGAAACAAAATTACACCTGCAAAGGTGCTGAATATCCCTCATTAAAGCAAAATTTCCATTCACTAACATACTTCCACAGAATGAAAGACAAGTTCGTAAACCCTCGTGCATTCTACCTAGAGTTTGTTGGTTCAAATTCCGGTTGAAGAATGTAGTGGGATGTTGTTCAACTGAGCGTCTTTCGGTAGCCGACGGACACTAACATACATTTATAAAGTAGTCCTACCTGTATGATTATTATTGTAAACATTATTAATAGACGGGGTCGATTCAAAAAATAAACACTCAACAAAGTTAGCTGATGTATTTCTATTTTTTACTGCGTCTTACAAGCTGACGGGGTTCTACGCATTTTAATTACGGTGGTGCGCTACATGAGGAAAGTAGGTTACAAAGGAAATGCAGCCCATATTTTCGTAGGGAGAGAAAGTGGAACACATACAGTACGCCTCATCAAGATTCGAGTCCCGACCTCCCTAAGATGAGCCTGACATTTATTCCTCGTGACCATCGATGTGAGAGTCCTCAACATATTTTACACACCATTTGTTCTTTAGAAAAAATATAGATTTTTTGCTGTCAAAATTGATAATATTTTAATATTTAATTATTATTATGTATTTATATCATACCTATCAAAAGTATCAGCTGAAGATCACATGGCTTGACGTATGAATTCATTAAAGTAGACCAGAAGCGCTTATAGCTGTCATTTAAAAGCCTTCCTATGAAAATTGAACCGTAGTTGAGTGATAATGGGAACAATGTAATCATGAAACCACTAAACCGCTTCCTTAAGATTATGAGTCTATCATAAACATTCATAAAACATTCATAACGTGAGCCTATTCAGTTCTAAAGAATTAGAGCGTCAATAAAGTGTGTTTTTGTTTGTGTGTGAGTGTAAAATGTTGAGTCTGTGTTAAATACACCGAATGTTTTACTATCACAGACCCCCATATTCCCCTGACACAATGTAAACTATACTTTCCTTTCTGTTTTTCTCTCCCGCTACCCCCCCCACCCCCGCCCCTCATCAGATCACTCACCGAAATCCATCCAGACCCAAACAACACGACCAGCATCGAAAACAAACGGTGACCAAATAATATCCCACAGGGGCCGCTGACAAGCGTGGAACTGGGTACAAAACACCCCCCCNTACTCGTATGTATATCTCGTTGCGCCCTAGAGTGTGGTGATTGTTCATACCGGCCGATGATGTGGCCTTTTAGTTGCTGTGGGGCGGGGGGGGTCTTATCTCTCTCGGGGGGGTGAGATCAAGCGCTCATGTAGGCCCCAGACCGGAACTAGATGAAATCACGATAGTGACTTGTTTGACAGTGGCTGTATCCTCCCTTGAAACAAGGTCGTCATGGTAGCTCCCTGAACTGTGTAAAGGTTATGTTTACTTTGTAAAGTGGGATTAGGTGACAATGAAATTTATATAAAAAAAATGCTTACGTACCCCTTTAGTTGTCTATATTTTGTTTTACTGACGGAAGTCATAAAAATTGCTGTTTTACTCTTTATTCTATAGAGAAACTAATGTAAGAATTAATATGTTAGACTTCAATATTATGATGGATTTGACGTTTTATGTACACCTGAGCTCATGCAAGTGTGTGCAGTATGTATGTATGTATGTATGTATGTATGTGTATGTATGTGTGTATGTATGTGTGTATGTATATGTGTATGTATGTGTGTATATGTATGTATGTGTGTGTATATGTATGTATGTGTGTGTATATGTATGTATGTAATTATGTGTATGTATGTATGTATGTGTGTATGTATATGTGTATGTATGTGTGTATATGTATGTATGTGTGTGTATATGTATGTATGTGTGTGTATATGTATGTATGTAATTATGTGTATGTATGTGTGTATATATGAATGTATGTATGTATGTATGTGTGTGTATGTGTGTATGTATATGTATGTGTATATGTATGTATGTATGTATGTGTGTGTATATGTATGTATGTGTGTATATGTATGTATGTAATTATGTGTATGTATGTGTGTATATATGAATGTATGTATGTATGTATACGTATGTATGTATGTGTGTGTATATGTATGTATGTGTGTGTATATGTATGTATGTGTGTATATGTATGTATGTGTGTGTATATGTATGTATGTGTGTGTATGTGTGTATGTATATGTATGGATGTGTGTAGTGTGTATGTATGTATATGTATGTGTATATGTATGTATGTATGTATGTATGTATGTATAAGTATGTGTATATGTATGTGTGTATGTATGTGTATATGTATGTATTGTGTATGTATGTATATGTATGGATGTGTGTATGTGTGTATGTATGTGTGTGTGTATGTATGTATATATGTGTGTATATGTATATGAACCTGGGGCTACCGACAAAACAACTCGTATCGGTGAACATCGGTGAATATCAAATTCATTTATTCAGGTTTTCCGGTGACAAGAAGGTTAAGGTTCGAGTGTCAGCCGGGTGTCCTGTGGGGGTTTTTTCCAAATGGGTTTCCCACTCACACGTCATTCCGTGCAAATGCGGGTATATTTCCTCTACATTCCGCCTTCTTGATTCATAACCATTTAGCATTAATGCTATTTATTATTTCGTAAATGATTTTAATAATTTTAGTAAAAATAGATATTTGGGAAGGGTTTAACATTTTAAATAACACCACATAATTGTCTGATGGAGAAATAAGGGTAGCTTACTGTTAAATCCGACACTTTAGCTCAGTCGGTAGTGTATCTGCCTCTGAGATAAGGGTCCTGGGTTCGATTCCCAGCATGGCCGGAAATTTATCATCGATCTAATATGGATTTAGCCTTTTACATTGATGAATTAACGATTGGGGACTGGATGTTGTGTCTGTCCTAGTCTTAAGTTTGATTATAAGGCGTGTGAAGCTAGGACAGGTCTAGCTAGCCGGTAGGGGAAAGTATAGGGTGTGAAAACAGTAATGGATGTAAAGTAAGCTTACTGATGAAAATAATACTCCATAGCATCAGCTCTCAGAGCCATACCGAACGAGGGACCACTGAAGCCGCTACTATATTATTCATATATCTCCTCATTTGTCCTCACGAGACAAGTTGACTCCGTTCCAGACCCATTGCTTCACAGAGAATCTAGAAGCGTGTGCCGTGTTTTGAATCCAGGACCTCTGTATTTGTAGCCAAGAACTCTTACCACTAGACTACATAGGCGGTAAATTAGTGATGACTTTTTTTTAAATGTAAAATTGTTTGAAAATGGTTTTGATAAAAATCAAGATTAAAACGGCTTTGATTAAAATGGGTATCTAGGAAGTATTAGGATAGTAAATAAAAAAAATTATTAATTTTTTGTAAGAAAAAATATTCAAGGGTAGTTTACTGATAGAATATTTTGGAAAATATTGTTCCAAAGAATAAAATACCGTATGAAAATATAAAACACGATTGTTTAGTACCGTTTGTTTAAATCCAATATTTATATTTACATAAGCATATAAACTAATTTATTAATCAATTAAAATACACTCATTCTGTCCTATTTTTTGTTTGTGCCACTTTTTATTACTCGTCTGGAATATCAAAATATTTTGACACTATTGGGACATGTATGATATGGTTACATTTTAGCGAAAGTGTACCCGCATTTGAATATAATTAGAGCGGGAGACGATTTATAAATAAAAAGCTTAGTTTATTTGAGATACCCGCACAGGTGAACACGTGGTCTAAATAATTTGTTCTGGTTTGCCGCTAAACGCTGAGGTTGGGGTTCTATTGGCAGCCGTGTATAATTAAGGTGGTTTTTCCCAAAGGGCTTACAACTAATTACCCTTTCACACAAATTCTGGAACATTCATGCTAAGTTCTACCTGCTTCATTAATAAAAACAGGTATAACCCTAAAGAAACGTGTTGGTAATAGAATCGAACACAGCCTCCTCGTCACCGATGAACCACAAGAATACGAGACCATGACCTTTGTTTGCGTGATTTTTGCAAATACTAGCAAGTGGAGCTTTTGACCGAGTCACGGGGTGCTGTGCAGGTAGAATAGAAGGCGAGCTCTGGCAAGTGGAGCATTTGACTGAGTCACGTGGTGCTGTACAGGTAGAATAGAGATAGAATTCTAGCAAGTGGAGCATTTGACTGAGTCTCATTTGACTGAGTCACGTGGTGCTGTGCAGGTAGAAGAGAGGGCGAGCTCTAGCAAGTGGAGCATTTGACCGAGTCACGTGGTGCTCTGCAGGTAGAAGAGAGGGCGAGATCTAGCAAGTGGAGCATTTGACTGAGTCACGTGGTGCTATGCAGGTAGAAGAGAGAGCGAGCTCTAGCAAGTGGAGCATTTGACCGAGTCACGTGGTGCTGTGCAGGTAGTAGAGAGGGCGAGCTCTGGCAAGTGGAGCATTTGACCGAGTCACGTGGTGCTATGCAGGTAGAATAGAGATAGAATTCTAGCAAGTGGTGCTTTTGACCGAGTCACGTGGTGCTGTGCAGGTAGAATAGAGATAGAATTCTAGCAAGTGGTGCTTTTGACCGAGTCACGTGGTGCTCTGCAGGTAGAATAGAGATAGAATTCTAGCAAGAGGAGCATTTGACTGAGTCACGTGGTGCTGTGCAGGTAGAAGAGAGGGCGAGCTCTGGCAAGTGGAGCATTTGATCAAGTCACGCAGAGGTGTGCCGGTAGAAGGGAGATTACCATACATATCACTCTGAGAGGTAATCCCCGGCTCTCACCGCGAGTGTTACTGCTTCCTTGACGGCGGAACGTCATCAGTAAGGTGGTGCGCCACAAGAGCCTTCAGCTTTTGCTAGGAGGGTGCAACAAGGGGCTAGCAACCATCACCTTTCAAGTCCTCAAAGTTATTCTTCTTTTATTCTACCATCTCCTCGGTCTATCCACATAGTAAATATTATTTAGGCTACATTGATGGGACTAGCGATGAGGGAATTATCATTTCTAGGAGATGAACCCCCATTCACATGGAACGAAAGTGAAACACCATTTAGAGAAAAAAACTCAGTATGCCAGCCGGGATTCGAATTCCAATTGGTGACCTGGTGGTCTAGAGGTAAGGTGTCAGACTTCTGTGCTGGGGTTCTGGTGTTCAATCCTCGGTCCCGGCACAGATTTATCTGATTACCAAACCCTTCCTTCACCTCTAACAAGACATCTTGTGAATGTGAGGAATGCCAGGCCTCCACCGTGGTTCGGATTCCACGTTAAACTGTAGGTCCTCCATTTCATCTCACAATCACCCTACCATTACACCTTAGCGTAAGTGCGTATAACCCGAACGGATAGTAAGACGCGGTGCTAAAAAAAATTATTATTATTTAATACCGCGTCTTACTACCCGTTCGGGTTATACGCTTTAACTACTAATTACGCTAATGGATTAGGAATTGGGAAGGTGAATTAGAGGAAGTGAACCCACATTTGCGTGGAGGGAGAGTGGAAAGCTATTTAGGAAAAACCACCCCCAGTTCACCCGACCGAGATTCGAACCTTGATCTCCCCGTCCTCAGCAGTCGAGTTCAACTTGACTAGCGCGTTAGCCAACTACGCCACCGAGGTGAGTAATTTACCGGTGCATCTGATATATGGTTTGAACTACATTTATAAATGTATCCTAGAAACAATGAGAAAGAACATCCGAATAAATGAGCGTCTGAATTAACTTTTTTTAAATATACTTTGGAATTATTTTAATATTAGTATTATGGTAAATGACACCTGGACCCTAACTAGTAATGTAAACTTAATTGCTCGATCGTTTGCATAATAATGGCCTAATTATTATTTTAATAGTTAGAAAGATTAATGCTGACCTCTTTTTATGTTATTTGAAATTAAATTGTTTTCTCTCTCACTTTGTCCAGACATCTCTTCCCATTCTCACAGCACAAGGGGAACTGAAATAATGGGAGTTTAGGGGATGGGCAGTTTACTTTATTAGTAGGTGCGTGGTTTCTGTAGATATTAGTGAAGATAACTGACCTCGTGGTATAGTGGTCAGAGCCTCTGAAGCATGATGGCATAAGAGCACATATCACGGCCGATTAACCGGGTATTATATACTCCTAAATTTAATTCAGTGCATTTAAAATAATCAATAATCCCACGATCACCAAGGTTTGGCTAATTAGTCTTCCCTGTCATCGGCATTCCCTTGCGAGAACGATGTACTAGACCATGGGGCCACCAAAGCGGGTTATTCTCACTATTATTAGTAGTAGTAGCAGCAGTAGTAGTAGTAGTAGTAGTAGTAGCAGTAGTAGTGGTAGTAGTAGTAGCAGTAGTAGTATTAGTAGTAGCAGTAGTAGTGGTAGTAGCAGTAGTAGTAGTAGTAGTAGTAGTAGTGGTAGTAGTAGTAGTAGTAGTAGCAGTAGTAGTGGTAGTAGTAGTAGTAGTATTAGTAGTAGCAGTAGTAGTAGTAGTAGTAGTAGCATTAGTAGTAGTATTGGTAGTAGTAGTGGTAGTGGTAGTATTAGTAGTGGTAGTAGTAGTAGTAGTAGTAGCAGTAGTAGTAGTAGTGGTAGTAGCAGTAGTAGTAGTAGTAGTAGTAGTAGTAGTAGTAGTAGCAGTAGTAGTGGTAGTAGTAGTAGCAGTAGTAGTAGTGGTAGTAGTAGTAGTAGTATTAGTAGTAGCAGTAGTAGTGGTAGTAGCAGTAGTAGTAGTAGTAGTAGCAGTAGTAGTGGTAGTAGTAGTAGTAGCAGCAGTAGTAGCAGTAGTAGTAGTAGTAGTAGTAGTAGTAGCATTAGTAGTAGTATTGGTAGTAGTAGTGGTAGTGGTAGTATTAGTAGTGGTAGTAGTAGTAGGAGGAGGAGGTTCATTACCAGTGTTTTAACAGCCTAAACTTAGGGCTAGATCTGGGAAACCCATACACTGTTACATTGTTGAAGGCGTCCAGCTCTCAACAGACTAGATTGTTGCTGGTTGACAGGGAGGTCAAGGTTAGAATACCGGCCAGTGTTCCTCCCATCTACTCTCAATGCCAATGTGGATACATTTTATTAAATTACACTCATCCCTACCCTATAGAGTTTTACTCTTAACCTTAACAGGAGGTAAGACTCGGTGATTAAAACACATAGCACTACACAGGAAAGATAGTTCAGAGGAAGTGCACCCACATTACTTTATAAAGAGAATAAGATGCCTTAAACCATCTGACTACAAATGTGGATGATTTCTAGTTTTACAAAATGCTTGGTAAAATATAGTTCTGTTACTAATTAACTTGGCTGCCAATGTCAATATGCAGGTTAGAAATCAAAGTATATTAGCAATCCAAGAAAACTGGATGAGTTTGTATTTTAAGAAAATGCACCAGCTTTCATTTGATAATAGAATGAAAAACATTTCTAGTAAAGCCCGTCATGAGTTTAGCTCAACCCTCGAGAATCAATCAGGAGGAGTAGCAACCCCTTCTGTGTGAACGAGGACCTCATGGTCTGGTCTGGTCTGTCGGGGATTCAATCCCGGGTGTTTGTCTTATAATGTTTCCCACATTCTTTGCACGCAAACATGGGTACATTTATTATAAATTCCTCACCTCTACAGCATTGGTGGGATTAAACTAGAATGGCCCGGACACGTAGTCAGACATGGTACAATTTATATACACTAGAGTCTCGATTACCCGGCCCTCCTTATTATCCGGCCCAGTTCTCGGTGCTAACAAGTGCGTTTTAAAATAAACAAACCGGTACATACCCAATATAAAACATTTACTGAATTTATAATGTAATCCATTTGACGCTCTATTTTCACTTGTTCTTACTTTGTAGCCGATGTTCTATTTACAAAATGAAGTACTGTAGGGCATATAGTAAATATTTTAATAATTTATTTTCTCGTTTAATTGTTAATGTCCCCCTGCAATTACTGTATTCATATTTTACATCGCAATCTGAAAATGGTCAGATTCTATTAAAACAAAGTTTAATGTTCCATGAAAATTTTAAAAAAGTAGGTTAGTCCATACTGACACTCGGATTCCGTCCATCCAGCTTTTCCATTATCCAGCCCGGATAATCGAGACTCTAGTGTATATATGTATATAATTTAAAGATGGGTAAAATTTGCATCTTAAATTTTCTTTCGAATCTTGAATCTTTAAAAATGTACAATTTAAGTTAAAGTGAAAATATTTGAAAGCTGAATTTAAAAAAAAAAGGTTTGGTGCCACCGACCATTGTAATCCTGTTTCGTGTCTATTTCGTCATCAACCACAAAGAGGACAATTATTTTTAGTTAATTAATTGTATTTATATAATTTTGTCATTATTTTGTGATGTTGTTACGCGCCCAACTACACGAGTCTATATAATCAATTTTATCAATTATTTAAATTTTTTGTATCATAATTGTATTCGAGATACTTTTTTGAGGATTCATAGATGTCGGAGTTCCATCTCTAATATATAATATATATACAGAGAGAGAGAGAGAGAGAGAGGGGAGAAAGAGAGGAAGACAAATCAATAGTGTTACCCTCCGACACTCTCTCCCAGTCGGTAATGTCTCTTTCCACTGAGATAAGGGTTCTGGGTTAAATTCCCAGCATGACAGAAAAAATTATCATTGATGAAATATCTGTTCCCCTTTCACTTTGATAAATAAACGAGTGGGAGCTGGATGTTGTGTTTGTTCTAGATTCAAGTTAGTTTATAAGCTTTGTGCCTACATGACCAGTTGGTTCAGAAAGTGTAATGTTAAACACCTTAAATAATAATAATCTAGTGTTACCATTCATCGAACGCAAGTAGCCATGTTTGTGTTTTTAAGGGCGTGCCAAGATAAAAAACAACTTGTTTTGATTCCTTCCCGGAAGTTGGGAACGTGGGGAAAAGTCCTGTAGGACGGTTTTATTCGCCGCCGCCGGAAACACTGCAGTGTCTGACTCTGTTCGCAGTCGGACGTATGGGGCCGTTGTTTGGTTCGCTCATTTCCATTCAAATGGGACCTCCTAGACTGTCTCCTCGGAGATGTGTGCATCAGGAAGTGTCGGAGGAATAGGACTAGTGAACAAGACAATCGTGGGCCAGGAAATACACTCACTTTCTGTCAGGAGGAACGCTTCAAGAAATTCCTGTTTACATCTTCTAGGCTCTGTAAGGCTCGCCAGAAACTACAATCATGGAGATGGAAGGCTTAGGTTCGAACCTATATCGCGTTAACCTCCTAGAACATTAAAAATGGGCATTCAAACACCATATTAGGTGGTCAAATAGTTTAAGGTCTCACTCTCGCAATATACTAAACGGCCGTTGACGTGGAGAAATGGGTACGTATCCCGGCCGGGTGTAATGAGGGTGGTATTTTCCCTAAATGGTGTTCCACTCTCCCTCCAAACAAACGCGGGTGGACTTAATCTAAATTCAACCTTTCTTCTCCCTAACACATTAGTTTAATTAGTACATATGCGTATAGCATGAACGGGTAGTAAGACGCGGTACTAAAAATAAAAATTGACAATCTTATTCTTCATTCCTAAATTATTATCTCGGCCCAGTACCACGGCTAACAGTTTACTTAGGTATATTATACAGCTAGAGTCAGGCATCTAGGTATATAACCAAGCTAGAATCAGGCATCTAGGTATATTATACAGCTAGAACCAGGCATCTAGGTATATAACCAAGCTAGAATCAGGCATCTAGGTATATAACACAGCTAGAGCCAGGCATCTCATCATGGTAAGGTTTTCTGTATTTTACTTTTAAAAAAAAGTTTAAAAAATGCTTTAATATCAGTTAATTTGGAACTTTAAATGAAAGCTTAAAACATGTATGTCCTTGGATGGACTGAACACCACTCCCTGGTCTAGTCATCAGGCTTCCTGGATACAGATTCAAAGATACCGGGTTCGATCCCTAACGCTCCTAAAATGTATCTGTGAATCAGTGGGTTTGGAACGGGGTCAAACTCAGCCTGGTGAGGACTAAGGAGGAGATTTTGATATAAATGTTGACTTTCCTGACCCCCGAAACAACAAAAGTTGTTTTCGCAATGCGGTCTGTCTACCTCGGGCTAGAGCCGCACCTTATTTAACCAGTTGGACCAACATTTGGTATCTGGGGTTTTCATAAGGTCCCCTCTAAGGAGTATTTGGAATTAAACATCTAACCCTAGAAATAAAGGTAGTTTAACTAAAGGGGAAAAAAAGAAAAAATCGAGTTTGTCAAAACTAGCTCTAACAATTTTGATTAAATTCTATATTTAGACCTTTTTTCATAATAAACAAGATGGTAGCTCTCATTTTCTCATGAAAATGACTTTGAGGGTACTTTGCAAAAGGGAAATTTTTCAATTTTCATCATTTCTCCTCAACTATTTTAGATATAAAATAACTTATAATTGTAAAGTTGTTGTACTATTAAACGTTAAAATTATTTATTTGAAATAGGCTTTTATAAAACCAATAATTTATGAGCTATAAGCATATAAATATAGTTTTTAATTAAGGCCTTTGAAAATGAATTTGATTCTTATGATCTTTGGTGGACAAAGATGTTTCTCTTTTCTATATTTTTCTGTAACATTGTTCCTAGCTCCTAATGCCATAGAGAAAGTAAGTAACAGGGTATATTATTTCATTTGTGATCTTTGGTGTAGTATTTCTTCAACAATATATAGACCTATTACTTCGTTTCACAAATCTTACGAGTTTTTAGTAAATGTATATTTTAATTTTTTTTAAAGCAGGAGAAAGCCTGTGTGGTGTACCGTACCGTTTATTTTTATAGACTAAAAAATGAACTGAAGAATTAATCCCGCTTATTCAAACGTGTCTTTTTACTCTCTAAACAAGAGTTGTGAGGCGACAGAATCTATATTTCACCATCAATCTTAAATCATCCTGTTTTAAACATAAGTTATAATACACTAGTTGGTTCAATGAAAAATGAAATTTAATTACTCTTTGTCTTCAATCCAAGCTGCCTGGAAAATTGTTATTCATTCTCGAAAACCTGAAAAAAAAAGAACAGGGAATTTGTTGGTAAGAAAAAGTGGCAACCCTGTCGATGCATTTTCTGGTTCGAGCGTAATCTTGTATATAATATCCTGGTTAATCGGCCGTGATATGAGCTCTTATGCCATCATGCGTTCAAACGTAAGAACCTTTAAAAATAATAATAATAATAATATACTTTAACCGTCAGGTTTTGGATGCAGGAATAGTGTGGCGGACTCTGATACCTAAGGCAGTGGTTCACTTCAAACTCCTCCGCACCAAATTGTGATTTTTAGGAGCGTGCGAAGCTTCCAAACTTCTATTTGGTTTCGAAACAAATGTTAGCTTCGACTTCACTTCAAAAAAATTCCAGCTTCAACAATTTACGAAGCTTTGACAGTTAAAACATTGAGAGCTAAAATACTCAATTTACGATCAATTAATCCCATTACTACCTGTTGTATACAAACATTACAGACTAATGGGCGCATCTTCACTCCCCCCTTCGTGGGACTAATCTGTCAGGATGTGTGGCGGCCAAGGATAAGGGTGCTGACTGGGTGCATGACTGCGTGGGTACTTTTGATTTACGGCGTTGCTTTTTAGGGTTTTATTGTACTACTTCGCTCCACTACAAAATGTGATGTTATTAAGAAATTACTAAAAAGATATAAAAAGATTTTGAAAATACTTACTCAGGAGCTAGTGATGAGTAGTATAGCAAGGAATGCCCAGCAAATGGCCTGGCTCACACTCTAGGAGGTCCTACACGGTTATGAACTCCAGTACCTTGGCCACGGTGGTAGTCCCCCGGCACACGTACTCGACAAGCTGATGTCCTATCCCGCATAGCCCCCAAAATGGGCAGAGTGACCCCCCTACTAGAATCGATGGTGAATTGTCAGCCCTGTTGGCTCCAAAAATAGTACTATTTATACCACATGTTTGCCTGATTGCCAGAAGGAATGCCGACATGACATTCTGACTGTCAACGCGTCTTGTGTCCTGTTGTTTACACACGTTGCTATAATCGTTCTGTCACTTGCAATTCACAACATTACAATGTTAAAATAAACAAACACGCCAATTTAAGGCATGTCGATTACAACATTGAAAAACAACCTGAAGTAATTGCGTGTAAGTTGTGATTATAATTTATAATATTAAAAATAAATATTACAAACAATCGTGCAATAAAACAATTTCAAGTAATTTCTGTGGATAAAGTTATGTATAAAGAACCATAATATAATAATTATGTTTTTCAATCATAAACAATTAACAAAAGGTGAATGGTTTAGGGGTGGTGATGGTGGAGAGGCCTGTAGTAACGGTGGACTGCAAGAACACTGTGAAAGGGAGGAAGTTTCTTAGTACTTCATTTGTCACCCTGTCTGTCCGCCTGATATCAAGTCTTCTCCAGCACCACGCTCTTCAACCCGTACATTCAAATTAGTGTATGTAAGTTAAGGATAGCCCGAATGATTGGTATCGTTAAAAAAAAAAGAGGTTTAAGGAAAAATAATATACTTTTTTTAGATACTTATATTTAATTACTCTATGGCATTGGAGAATTATTGCGTTAAAACTTAAGTAGTATCTCTTTACAACTAAAGTTCACAAAATTGTATTAATATATTAGCCAATATCTCGGCACTGTTGGTTTTATAAAAATATATTTCGTATAAAAGTTTTTTTATTTTTAATAGTACTTCAATTTTGTGATAAGTTATTTAGTATCTCAAATATTTGCGGAGAGACGGAAGATTCTGCGTCTGTAAAGTACCCTAAAATTCATGTTCATAGTAAAATAAAAATAACCAGTGTATTTATAATCTTAATCAACGCCTGGATACGAATTTTAATCAAAATCGTTAGTGCCGATTTTGAGAAAATAGATTTTTTTTTCGCTTTTCGCCCTTTATTAAACTACTCTTAATTTTAAATTTAAACAAACACACACACACAGACATCATTGCAAAGACCACTTTGTAAGGATTGGGGGTTCTTGAGACGTTGATATCCATCAATATTTAAGTGTTTTTTTTTACTGTCGCAATACTTTACCTTTAGTGTTCGAAAAGTTAAAAGAAATATATTTGTGTATATCTTGAAAGTTATTGGTTTTATAAAATTATGCTTTGATTAAAATATTTTTATTTTAAATAGATTTACATATTTGTAATGATAAGTAGTTTCATATTTCATATAGTTTTGTAGATATGATAAAAAAAAAAGATAATTTATGCATCAGACTGGAGCCCTTAAAGTCATTTTTCAGAAATATTGAGAGTAACCATTTTGTTTGGAATATTAATAAATGTTTAGAAATGAAATGTATTAAAAATCGTTAGAACCAATTTTGAGAAAATCGACTTTTTCTATTTTTGTCTTTCAGTAAACTACCCTTAATTTTAGGGTTGGATATCCAATTTCAAAAACCCCTTGGGGCAACCCTATGAAAACCCTAGATACCAAGTTTTAGCCCGATCGGTAAAACAGTTTAGATTCTAGTTGGAGGTACAGACAGACACGGAAATTCAAAAACAATTTTTTTTAGGATTAGGGTGACCTGGCGGCCTAGGGGTAAGGTGTCAGACTTCTATGCTGGCGACCGGGGTTCAATCCTTGGTCCCGGCACAGATTTATCTGATTACCAAACCCTTCCTTCACCTCTGACAAAACATCTTGTGAATGTGGGGAATGTCAGGCCTCCACCGTGGTTCGGATTTCACGTTAAACTGTAGGTCCTCCATTTCATCTCACAATCATCCTACCATTACACATTAGCGTAAGTGCGTATAACCCGAACAGGTAGTAAGACGCGGTGCTAGTAATAATAATTTAAGATTAGGGGGGTCATGAAACGATGAGATTCATAAAAATCTTGAGTTCAATTTTTTTGACGATCACAATACTTTCTCTACCTGTAAGATAGCGAGAGAAAGTAAAAAATGGCATATTTGCGATTTGGGGAACTTTAACATCAAGCTTTAAATAGCTGACCTTTGTAAATAATAAAAAGAAAAGTAAAGAACTAAGCACTCAGATTTGAGCACTTGTATCAGCCCTCCTTCCCCCGGCGTATATATAACACTTAATATATCTGCGGGTGGATATGAACTCAGCCCCACCAATCATTTTGCCTTATATTAGGTTAGGCATGTTTTGGTTAGGTTAAGTTAGGTTAGACTAGGTTATATTAGCCTAGCATTTAGTCGTGTATTTCCATTCGTCACTCGCTGCTTTTCGCTCATCTTGAGAAAACGTTTACAACCATCCTAAATGGAGCTTCCCAACATCCGGGGTCAAGTTAACACACCAGTACGCCTTGTTAACAATTACCAATAAGTAACTCATGGCCTAATTATAATGTGGGATCAACGATACCCTTCTAACCGCAGGTCGTGACAGGTATACGTGTCCCAACTGTAATACACCCTCTTCCCTCTCACCTAAAATATTTGAGGCATATATTATTTCCCCACCAAGCTCAAGTGATCATCTTTAAAACATCAATTGCATGACTTCAAACTAGTATTTTTTTTAGGAAAAGTTAAATTTCATCCCTCTATATCAGTGGCTATCAATCATTTACTGCTCAAGCCACACAAATATTTCACGCGAGTATTTGCGGCACACTGAAAGCGCAAGTTGGCAAGACTACCCGGTACTCAGGCCATGCGCACCCACGGCTACTTCTTTCAGCTGAACAGAAAATACGACTGTGTGTGCCTCCTCTATTGATTATTGAAATTTTTTGTAAGAATTGACAGGCTCTAGTTCCTCATTAATTACTCAACTCTTGGATTGTGAGCCATTGAATTCTTTGGAAAATAAATATATTAATGCTTTTGAACATTTCCCCCTTATCGATCTATAAAAATTACAGTTGAATTAAACTACTTTTAACTTATTTTTATCATCAAAAACATAACTTCAATAATTTTGCGGCACACCCTTAGAAAACCACTGCTCTATACTAAGTTGTCTAGAAAAATGATTATTCCTTCTTATAAGCTTGGAAAACACAGGGCATTTCTCTGTAAAAAAAAAAATGGCAGCCCTTATGTGCCAAGGAAAAAAAAAGTATCTCGTGTAGTAAAATAAAGTGTCCGGTTATATTTTTATGGGAGTCTTTATCGGAGTGAATGTGATGCGTCCCACTAGCCACGTATCCCTGTACCTGGCTGTACGTCTTCCAACAACCAACCTGGAAACAAGATTTACGTTGGAACAAGTTTTTGAGTTCACGAGCGCGCTGGACCGTAAAATCGAACTTTGGAAACTTGCTGCACTTAAAAATGTTACGAGGGGGAGGGAGGGGCTTTACCCGACGAGCAGTTTCTTCAAAGCTTCCAATGTGAGTTCTCTTTGTGTCATTTAATACTTAGTTTTTATTGTGTCTACTATCAAATAATTTATACTTTCATTCTAAAATAGAGAGCAAAGCTATTTTGAGTTTAGATTATTATTTTATTTTCCGTTTAGAATTTTAACTAAATACAAAATTTAAAGTATGTGTGTGCGAATAATCGAAAATTCAAGTTTGAATGGAGTTTTAATTGATGTTCAAACTCAATTAACAAAAATTCAAATGTTATCGGAATGTTTGCGCTTATCTAAAAATTTGCACTTTAGTTGACTTGATTTAATTTTAATACGTATGTCTTTTCATAGTAAGCAGGGTTCCTCACTTATTATTTCCTGATGGCTGATTTTTTTTTTTTTAACTAGTAGAACTAGTGTAGCACAGGCGTGTATGGCGTGGGACGTCGTGGGCCGTTCACACATCACCGTGTGAACTGCTAGTTCTTTCAAGAATATCGGGGTACGTTGCTTCTTAAGCAAGATTGAAACCACACACGGAATATTCTAGATTTTGATTACTATAATACAACATAAACACTGATTAAACTTCAATTAAATGATACACTAAATTAAATAAAAAGAGTCGTACTTAAGCCTGTAGATTAATAAGCTAATACGTATATATAAAATAAAGTTATACAAATTAATTACTATAAATACATTACTGTTCAAATATCTAAGGCAGTCACAAAAATGTTTATTACTAACATAGTTCAGAATAACAATCAATATATACATCACCCGTGTCATTCACTTTGGTCGTCACTGGTCCTTGCACCCCACACACTGCGTTGACCCGCGTTACACGAACACAATAATCTCTGACCCACTCGCTGGCCTACACACTGTTCACGCTGGTCCACACTCTGGACACGCTGTTCCACACATTAGACACGCTGGCCCACACACTGTACACGTTGGCCCACACACTGGACACGCTGGTCCACACACTGGACACGCTGGTCCACACTCTGGACACGCTGGCCCACACACTAGACACGCTGGTCCACACACTAGACACGCTGGCCCACACACTGGACACGCTGGCCCACACACTGGACACGCTGGTCCACACACTGGACACGCTGGTCCACACACTGGACACGCTGGCCCACACACTGGACACGCTGGCCCACACACTAGACACGCTGGCCCACACACTGGACACGCTGGCCCACACATTGGACACGCTGGCCCACACACTGGACACGCTGGCCTCACATGCTGGTCCATCCACTTGGCTAACTTCTACTCGGACTTGGTATCTCTGTCTAATCCCCCTGGCAGTTAGACTAGCTGCATACCTACTAAATAAGGAGGGATATTTTATAGCACAAAAAGTGCTAGGGTAAAAAAACGAGAAGCGTGCTGGTATAGTTGTCAGACATTAATATCGTTACAAAGTATTATATTTAGTTTCAAATGACAAACAGACATACATGGAGACACATAGACCTGGGGACAAACATACATGGAGACAATCATGGAAATGGACAGACATGGAGACACATACAGAAGACAGATATGGAGACATACATACATGGATACAAACCAACATAGAGAGAGACAAACGTGGGGACAGGCAGACGTGGAGATGGACACACATGGAGAGATTTTTTTCATAAATGGTTTCCCACCTTTCTTCCACGCAAATGCGGGTATATTACTTCTAAAATGCTTCCTTCCTCATCCCTACCCCCTTAGAGTAATACGCATATAAACTAAACAGGTATTAAGAAGGGCTGGTAAAAAAATCTAAATGTTATAAATTTTAACAATTTTTTACATAACTCTTAGTGCAATATAAAACTGGAAGAAGAAGTAAAATTTAGAACATGTTTATAATCAAATATCAAAATAATAGTCTTCATCTATACCAGCGATATTTCCTGCAACTTTGACAGGGTGATGTAAATCGACATTGCTTGTCAAATTGAAAAAATATCCTTTATTTGCGAGAGGGGTGAATGCGAAATAATCTCTTGGTAGTGTTTTGAATCTCAGAAAAGGCCAAAGTTAGTGTGAAAACACTATAGTGGAACTTACTGTTATTAAATATAGTTTATATCGTTACCCCTCTGTTAAACTATTTATTAAATACGACTAAGTAAAAGAATGAAACTGTGCATGCGAATTTAACCGGGGATATGTGCCTCTACACGCCATTGCTCTAGAGCAAAAGTCCGGATTCCGATTCTCGTGTGCAGGTACATTTTTCAAATAATTAAATTTGATTCTAGCATCATGACTTTTTTTTTAGCAGCGTTTCTTATTACCCGTTCGGGCTATACACATGTTCAATCATTACTCTAATATGCTAGGGATAAGGAAGGATTAGCCTAGAGGAATTATACCCGCATTTGCGTGGAGGAAGATTTCAAAACAGTCTTGGGAAAAAAACTCTGTACACCCAACCTGAATTCAAACCCAGACCTCCCCGTCATTGCCAGTCTAGTCTAGTGCAATAGTGACGCCTTATAACATGCGACCACCAAAGTGGGTAGCAATATCAGAACGGATTAAGTGGACGATCCAACACCTTAGCTCAGTCGGTAGCGTATCTACCTACTGAGTCAAAGGTGTCAGGTTCGATTACCGGCAAGGCTGAAAAATGTATCATTGGTGAAATTTGGTTTTACCATTTCACATTTATAGGTTAACGGCTGGGGACTGGATGTTGTGCCTGACCTATTCTTAAGTTAGATTATAAGACATATGAAGCTCCAACAGGCCTAGCAAGCTGGTAGTGGAAAATATATTACTTTAATTAAAAAAACTGGCCTAGACTGGATATAATAATGAATGTAAAGTAAATTCTGTGAACTCTCATCATGTGTTAGTTTGGGATACATATCCATTAATTGTTCATTAACTAGTTTTATATGGTAATATTATTCATTTACCTACCCATATTCTGTTAAAAACGTATTTATTGAGATGTGCTTTTTTTTTATCTTATCACTTGTTCAAACTTAAAACGAGTTCAAGGAACTCGATGCTAGAAATGAGTTGGTTTTTTTCTGCAAAGAGCCCTTGACGCGAGTTATAAATGATGATTAAAACGCACCCGAGTTTCTCGAGACTACCAGAACATAAGCGGGGCAACACGAGGTGAACGAGATTCAATTTATCAATCAGTAGACCTCACACGGTCGATTTATCGCCGCGGTGTCAATAACCGGCTAGCTTTCTTCAGTGTCGACGCGTGATGAATGGCGCTCGCTGGAGATATGACGCCTAGCACTACCGCTGTTCATATTTCTCGTCTCGGTTCCATTACTGTTATCATGGCTGCTGTTCATATCGCCCGCCTTAGTGTCAGTACTGTTACCAAGATACTTTGTTATCAATCGAGCTCGTCGCTCATGTTATCCGCCCATTCAGTTCCTCTGTTATCTTGCACTACCGCTCTTCATTTTCTTCATCTAAGTTCCAGTACGGCTATCAAACAATCAATCACAGCCACTATGTATATGGTCGATAACAGCACACCACTTATGTTACTGTTATAAACAAATTATTTCAGTTAGCAACTAAAACTGACTAAAGTTTGGAATTTAAAAAAATCGATGTTATTTTGAGATCAGATAAAAAATATATTGTGGTACAGTAGTATATATCTAATACTGTTAGTCACAACTCTGGCTGTCACCTAACTGTTAGTCACAACTCTGGCTGGTTCCTAGCTCTTTGTCACAGCTCATAATTCTGTTTAGCTCCTAACTATGTTGGTCACAACTCTGGTTTGCTCCTAACTATGTTGGTCACAACTCTGGATAGCTCCTAACTATATTGGTCACAACTCTGTTTTGCTCCTAACTCTGTTGGTCACAACTCTGGTTTGCACCAAACTCTGTTAGTCACAACTCTGGATAACTCCTAACTTTGTTAGTCACAACTCTGGATAGCTCCTAACTCTGTTAGTCACAACTCTGGTTTGCACCAAACTCTGTTAGTCACAACTCTGGATAACTCCTAACTATGTTGGTCACAACTCTGGATAGCTCCTAACTCTGTTAGTCACAATTTGTTTATGTTTCAACTGTTAAAACCCTATGAAATAATTACATTCACTCTCGATGAGAAAAGTTACTTAACACAGGTTGCAAGGGGGGTGGGTCGGGATAATTGTTTACTTGATGTTACAAAGGGTAGAGGGATCCAAAATAAGTAAGAAAAAAGCGTGTTGTGGTGTTTGAAGCACCCCTTATGTGTGTGATAACTATTGTTTGCGTCTACAGCCGACGTAGTATTTGTTCGGGGCTATGCGAGATGACGACTTTCAAACGAAACAACGTCCCAGGACGTGAAACCAGAATCACAGCTCTCCTCCAACCAGACACAAGGGTGTATCAACAGACCTGCACTGGTTTACTCTACCATTTAACAACGGCGCGGTTCCAAACAGATCCACACACTGTCCCGGGAACACGACACACTTCCAGGAAAGCAGATGCCACCGGGATGGTGTTTGACTTTCCTCTTACTTTACTTTGTTATTTCACACCGGTGAACCCTTCCTGTTCATGGCATCTACTTTTTATTGTTGCCTGCACTTTAATGTTTAGGGATGTTGTTTTCTTTATACCAGGAGTCGGAAACAATCGACATACATAATCAAAGGTCTCGCGACCACCCTTCGTTTATCCACCCTATTTTGGATTATTTTCTTGTCTATTCATTAAGTTCAATCATTCCTCAAATATTCATGTCGCCATTTTTCTAGGAAAAACAAATTAAAACCAATATAATGTAGGCCTACATTTGAATAATAAATCAATAATTTTTTTTGTAACATAACCGATTATAACCGATCAAGGTTACTCTTTTTTAGTTTCGCGTCTTACGGTACTACCCATTTGGGCTATACGCTTATGTACTAATTACACTAATGATTTTAGGGATTAGAAGATTATATTTAGAGGAAATGTAACAGAATTTGCGTGGAATGAAAGTGAAAACAATTTTTTTTTAAATCAGTACACTCGACCGAGATTATAACCTCAATCTCTCCGTCATCAATGGTCTACTCTACTGCGAGAGTAGAGACTTAGACCATACAACCACCGAAGTGGGTTATTTAAAAGTAATTGATATATTTTCGAGTTAAGAAAACTCAAAGTCTTATTATTGATGTCATTTTATTACGTGGTCGACTGAAAATTGCCACGAGATCGATAGGTCGTTCACGATCGACTTGTTGCCAAACCTCGCTTTCTGGTCTACCGTTAGAATCCTCGCCAGACGAACTGTTCGAGAACTGGTGTCCGTCACATCTATGTAAACTCGAAACCGTCTTTGTTCCGTCCGAAACGAGTCGTCCCTCTTCTCTGCGAGCAGTCTAGCCAGTGAGAATAGACCTCGAGTTGTTGATAGTCCTTCCAATGACTTCTAGGTTTTTATTACCGCAGCTTTATTTTCATCCGCCACAGAGTCGCCTCAAAGTTTAAGTGCCCTAAGGAAATAATTCGCTATAGCTCAGAATATCTATATTTTTAAATGCACCATTACATTTTATTATTTTAACCGCAGTATCAACTTCCATTCCTAATAGAGCTAGAAATGTTATTAGCCTGGGCAAATAAGGATTATATAGGCCTAATACTCTTCCACAAAGATTGAAAAATATGTTTCGCTAATAGGCATATTTGAGTTTTTAGTAATTTTTATTGTGAATCTGTCATTAAAACAATAATATGTATTGTGTGAAATCATAACTGCGTTATTCTAGGATGAACTTGTCTGTAACAGTACTTGTGCGTCACATTTTACAAAATTAAATGTTTCATTAATTGTGAATACTACGTTTACAAAGGAAAAATGGCGCCAAACAGTTATATAAAATTAAACATTGAAAGGAGGGTAGAATGACACGGCCTATACACAATTACCAGATAACTGTAGGCCTTGAAGCTTACAACTAAAATACACTATAACACATAATTATGTAATTTTAGGGGTACATCAGTCCCCTTCTTTTGTGTTTTACTTTATTCTGCCGAAGAAGAGGAGCAATTTACCCCCAAAATTTCGTAATTATATGTTCTAGGGTGTTATAATTGTGAACTTTTGAGGCCTACAGGATATTACGTTTAGAAACAGTTATATTTGTGCACTGAAATATATTAACAGTGACGAAGAGCTATGGTAACGTAAATATTTCACAGAACCTAGTAGCTACATTTTTAAAAGATGTAGAAATGGTAATAAAAAACTTGTAAGAACAACAAAAACTCTTATTATATCGACAAAGAATTTCATGTTGACCTCTTACATCTACTGTTTTATAATGAACAAATGGTTATACGTCTATGAATGATGAATATTTAAGATGTCCATGTGGCTCTATGAAGACAAAATAAAATAATGGTCGAAACACCCCATCTTGATTCTCATCAGGAATATGTTTGCGATCAGCTCGTAAGGATGAACAATGCGCAAAAGCCCATGTGTTTAAAAGCATCTATATGCGAGTGTTTTAGGACTCATCTATAGCTCCCCTATTCCACCATCGTGTCATCATGCCTCCCTTTTGTCTTTCTTACCCTCTCTTTCCATTGTTTTAATCAGAGTTACTTTGTGACGGTCAATACCTTCATTCCCCCTGTGAGATATACAATCCTAAGATACACAGGGGCTAGGTGTAAACAGGGGTGACGAACAAAGAACGTGTAGCAAGATTTACACCCTCCCCCCTGCCCTACGTACCCATTGTGTCTGGAGAGGGAAGATTAACTTCCCATGTAGCCCCAGGTCTTCATAAAACTGCGCAGGGCTGGGTGAGGGTGTGTGTGTCGAACAAAATATGGCTATTGGCTACCCCATGGCGATGTGTACGCCATCCATTATAAACTTTGCTAACAATGATTATGTCTCAGTTGTTAGTCGCATATGACCTAACATATTTGTTTTAGTTCGATATAAAGTATTTCACCGACCGTGTCCAAGGTTTAACTGCCGAAATGAAGGACTAGATAGAGATTATACTACATTATATATAAAATGTATTTAATGGACACCTTTTGATCATACTGATTATATCAGCAAACAATAAGCTAACGTACATATAGAAAATACACAACATCCAGCCCCCATCCGTTAATTTATCACTTAAAGGAGAAAGCCTTATTTAAATAACGAATGCCTTTTTGACCCTGTCTGGAATCGAACCCATTACCCTTATCTCATTAATTAAACACGCTGCCGACTGAGCTAAGGACCACATTTTAACCTTCCATATTATTTATATTTTATTTTCAGAAGAATGTACTACGTCATACACCTCATATTCCTATTAATACCTTATATTTCAATATATTTAAAAACTAAATCTTTCTTTGATTAACTATTCTGTCAAAATAAATATGTATCCCACTCAATAAACAAATGTTTTTTAAAGTACGCATAAAACAATACTTTTTTCCCCTCACTGGGCAACTAGCCATGATAAAAGTTTTAAATCTACTGAAGATAGCTGTTGTAGGCAAGATTTTTTGGTGTTTTTGTAACTATAATATTTGCGTTGGTATTCTTTTAAATCTTAAAATAAGATGGCGCGAATGAAGAAATCATTTAAAATATTTTAGTAAAAGAAAATCTTACAGCCAATCAGAAATACTTGATTGGAGATTATATTGTTTATTTCAAGGTTTATATTTTAAATCTTATATAACAGCCAAAGTGGTCCAACGTTGATAATCCGAGGCGCCATATCTGACCATCAGTTTGAACCGCGTGGCTCGAAGATGTATTTAGTAATCCCATCAACTGGATATAGGAATACAAACGACACTTAATAATCAATTACTCAATAGCCTACTCAAATAAAAACTGTATATTTGTTTGGTAGAATTTTTCAGATTTTATTAGAAAAAAAAAGTTACTTGTTTCTCAAAAATGTATTATGAAATATGCACGCACATACACTTTAACAATCCTATTATCGTAATATATGTGTTTCTCTCTCTATATATATATATACATATTCTCTAAATATGTGTGTGTGTTTATATATACCTATTTTTACAGGTAAATTCATAATAAAATGCTATCAAGACCTTTTAAAATACATATTTTTATTTGAATCATTAGCTAGTTCACATCTTCTGCCGTGGGTTTCCCTTTAATATTCCTCCGGGATACTGTGAGGGCTACATTTTCATTGAGTGCGGGGAGCATTTAGCCCGCGGCCCGCCAGTTTATACCCCGTGAACAAAGCTTTAGGTATTGGTAGAAGGTCATTCGTGCGCGATCCCCCCTCCTTACACCCTATCCCTATCTTGAGCTAGTTCTATCCAGTCTCCCTCCTTACACCCTATCCCTATCTTGAGCTAGTTCTATCCAGTCCACATCACTACACCCTATCCCTATCTTGAGCCAGTTATATCCATTCCATCTCTTTACACCGTATTTCTTACAGATTAATTCTAATATTATTATTATTATTAGCACCGCGTCTTACTACCCGTTCGGGTTGTACGCACTTACGCTAATGTGTAATGGTAGGGTGATTGTGAGATGAAATGGAGGATCTACAGTTTAACGTGGAATCCGAACCACGGTGGAGACCTGGCATTCCTCACATTCACAAGTGTCTTGTCAGAGGTGAAGGAAGGGTTTGGTAATCAGATATATCTTTGCCGGGACCGAGGATTGAACCCCGGCCGCCAGCACAGAAGTCTGACACCTTACCCCTAGACCGCCAGGCCCACCTTAATTCTAATAAAATAACATACTATATGAGAAAGTACTTACAGTTGGGTCGTACTATTTATTCTAAATATTAATTTATCACGATAAAATTGACATTTTAATTTTTTTAAGATGTCAAAGCATTAAAACTATCAGGTCTCATCAGTACTACACAAGTAAAATGTAATTAATCAATTAACTGCAATATTAGTTTTCACGTGCTTCTAAATATTATGTTGCCAATATAGTTGAACTCTTGCAACAACTTGTCTGTATTTATATAACTGTCTAACATTTAAAACAATATTGTACGAGCGGTAGTTTTATACCTGGCCTATAAATATCCCCCCGTGTATAGTAATTTATCGTCAGTGCTAAGTTGTGTCACACGACCTTGTATTAAGCTCGAACTTACGTTATAACAAACCGTCTATAGCATTCAAACTACAAAGCCGGGGGGTGAAACTTTTACGAGTTGGCAGGAGCGTCCTTTGAAATTCGCTAGCCGAGAACATGATTAAAAACAAAGCATTGCAAAGGGAACATGTAGTCGGGTGACATGCATAGCTTCTCTTACTACCCATTCCAAAAGTATTGCTAGTTTGGGTGAATAACACGGCATTCTTCTTGCAAAAATATAAATAATGTTTTATGGTAAATTTCCAAACCCTTCCTTCACCTCTGACAAGACACTTGTGAATGTGAGGAATGCCAGGTCTCCCCCGTGGTTCGGATTCCACGTTAAACTGTAGGTCCTCCATTTCATCTCACAATCACCCTACCATTACACATTAGCGTAAGTGCGTATAACCCGAACGAGTAGTAAGACGCGGTTCTAATAATAATAATAATAAATGTTATGGTAAAACCAGACAAAATGATCCATTTTCAAATGTTAAACTGCATCTTATTATAACTTATTAATAGAAACTCGGCGCTATTTCTCTAATTATTTGATAATCATACTAACTTTTTTTTCAAGAAAGTTTGAAATATATTGATTGATAAAATTGCGTTATACTGATTTGATAATTAGAATATAGGCGTGTTTCTCTGAAATAATTTTCAAACCCATGGATTAATATTAAATCATATTAGATGTAAAATGTAATATTTATATAATTTGCATGAAACCTTAAACTAAATTTTTTACTTGATATAAAATTAAAGTAATTTTGGCTATTGTTACGTTCTCATCTAAAGATAAAATATTGTAATATTGAAAATCTAAGCATCGAGATTATGACGAATACTTAAGTTTTATGTGACCCCGAACCAAAATAAAACCATTTTGGTTTTTGATAAAAAAAATTGTTTAAGGGAAGTTTACTGACAATTACAAAAATTGAAATATTTTGAAGATGGTTCTAACGATATACGACGATAGATTTTTTTAATATAATTCTTACATAGAAATTTGTTTTTTCCAAAAAAAATATTTTGTATTAATTTACTGATAGCCGATTTTGAAAAAAATTTAATGTTTTCAATATAATTGTTCCTAATGATTCTGTTCAAAATTGGTATCTGGGGACTATTTTCCATGATAAATAATAATGTATGTTTATTTATTTTTAATATATTGATTCAAGTATAGATTATTTATGACATATTTTGGAAAATCCGAAATAATTTGAAAAAACGTCTTTTAAGATTTAGTTTAAAATGCGTATCTGTGATTTGAAATGTAGACCTATAATCAATAAAAAAGTCTTAATGTTTAAATTCAAAATAATTGAATTTTGAAAATAATAATTTTATGAAATATATTTGGACATTTTTTGTTTGAAATCTATACAAAGATTATTTTATATGATGTGTTTGTTTTTATTAGAAAAACCTATTTTTGAGAATGTTCTTTCAAGATGAATATATCCACACCATTGACCAAGAGGTCTTAGGCTTGGCTTGGAAAGACCTAGGATTGAATTAGATCAGAGGGGTTTTCAAAATGGGATATCTTTGCGTTTCTCTCGTGTTGTATCCCTACTAATGTGGGTGCATCTCTTTTTAACTATCCTTATAGGCCTAACCCTTGTATTAATCTGTCGGTGCCCAGCTTTTAAATACACCAACTAAAAATATGTATTCGGATTGGTAGGGAACGATAAAAACGCTATTACTTGTGAGTTTAATGTATGTCATTATTTCTCAAATCAGTGTTGTTTCACAGGGAATTACTATAAAACAGCGGAGGGATCCTTTGTTAACAGTCTACGATATGTGGGACGATAATAAAGATAAGTGGATCCCAAACACCCCAACAATTTCTGAGATTTGTAGTACCACCAAGACAGTGCTGGAAATATTACTGCTTAAGTATATTTTCTCTGCTGTCCAGGGATATATTAACACAACACCATTCATACAATAACATTTTTTATTTATCATTAACTAACATTTCTACTCAATCAATACGCAATCAATCAATTCACACGCATCAAATAAATATTTTCCAACCACTGTTTGAATCTTTTTTCCTGTTGGTTGCACTTGGTCGTAACATATTTATAAGATTTGATGAGTCTCTCTCTCTTTTTACGAATTTAATATGCTTGTTTTATTTGGCTTCTCCCGGCGTACCTCCGGGATAATTGTGCGTACCACCAGAGGTACGCGTACACCAGTGTGGCAACCACTGATATAGAGCATCACCCGAGACGGTGGTCACACAGTCTAACGCGTCATTCTCGTGTTAAACTGGATTGCCAGTGAAGGGAAGGTGAGGGTTCGAATACCAGTTGGTTTCACTGAGGAGGTTTTTTCCATTTATATTTTCCCACTCTCCCTCCACACAAATGTAGGCATATTTCATCTAAAATTCCACCTTCCTTATCCCTTAGGGTGATACTATTATATAAGTGTAACATGAACTGGTACTAAGACGCGGTGATTAAAAAAATAGCATTTGTTTTAGGTTAACTAAATAAGTTTTTATAGTTTGGACAGAAACTGTTATTGTATTCCCTTTATTATCAACCTAGTTTTAATTTTTAATCCCCACACAAGTCTGAATCCTCTGAATTAGTTTTGTTCCATCGTAACTTTGCGATTGTGACGAGGCTACGTCCCAACTAGGGCACACGAGGGAATCCCCTCCGTTCTTGTTTTTTATGTAAACGTTTTTTTTCCCCTCCGTTTTTTGTTTGCCTTGTAGTCCAAAGCCTGACCTATTTGGACGGAAGTACTAGTAACACGCCTGAACTGATTAACATGGTCCCAGCCTTCCGAGAGGGCTTAGTTGTAAGATCCTGAATAATTAACAAGGCTGTCTGTTTATTGGGTCCATCCCTCGCGCTCGACGGGAAGGGGTACTTATATCGAAAATACACAAATTCGGAAAGTCCTCCCTCCTCGATTTTTTCCTGCTTGCCATTATTTAAATAAAACATCTCTCCAGTCTCTGATGTATTTTTTTTTCTGCCGATTTTTTTTTTTTTTTTTTTTTATTTTTATATAGTTTTAATTTTTTTTTTTTTTCTTTTATCTCTCATATTGTTTTAATGTTTTTTTTGTCTTCTTATC